>CM059447.1:15832071-16044364 GCA_030390025.1 Squalus acanthias | reverse complement strand
TATAGATAGAGAGAACAAATTGTGTATATCGTTGACATTTTTTCTCTTCACTTTAGGAGAAAAAGGTTAAATAGTAATACTTTGCAAAGGAATGAGTTTTCATTCGGGCAAATAGTTCCGTAGATGCACGGGTTCCTCTCTCCTCGCAGACCCCAAAGAACACACGTTACATCCCCCCCCCCCCCCCACTTTGGCTGTGTCACATCATGTTGAATAAAAAAAACCTTAGCCCTTTCAGTACAGAAAACGAAGTGGGCATTGCCATTACAGCCTTTGCCCCCCAGCTTCTCCAGCTTGGTCGCTGCAATCTCTCTCTCTTAGGGTTCTCTGCCTGCTCTGTAGGTTTTTTTTCTCTCTTGTCTTTTTTCTGTCTCTATCTCCTTTCTATTTCTCTCTCTCGCTCTCACTCCCAATTTACTCTGTAAAATAAACGCCTTTTTACTTTGATAAATTGCAGATTTCTAGCCACAGCCTCCACATCTTCCGATTGATAAGATCTGAAACCGAAAGTACATCCACGCAGCTCGGCGCCCGGCGAGTTAAGGTCCCCCCGTCCGTTCCACAGATTTACACCCTGTCACGGAGTTTCAGTGTCTGATGGGTGGTATATTCCTAAAATAAACTGAAACCCCATCAAGTGATTTTACAATTGCCTGGAAAGTATCGGTCCTGGAGAGCTGGGGGGGGGGGGGGGGGGAGGGGGAGTGGGCTGTAGTTTAAAATACGGTTTAAGTAGATTTTTGCGAGTCCTGTGTTGATTTTCCAAGTCCTGGTCTATGGTGGGATAACTTGGGGGGGGGGGGGGGGGCTTTATATTCACAAACACACACAGTCATTTCGGCTCCTTCCATCAAATCTCTTTGAAATATGAGCCGCCCCCTGAATGTTTCCGAGAAAGCCACTGAAAGGACCCGGCGCTCAACCATCCGACCGGCTTCGGTTGCATTTCGAAGCGGCTGCAGTTTTTATACGGGGCGGGGGGGAAGCGGTCTCGATTCGCCGCTCCGTCTCAGCAGCCTCCGGCGTGGAGGTAGAAACGCGGAATAACCCAATACAATATTAAAATGACCATCTGCGTGCAGCGTATATCATTTATTTAGATCGGTAATTAAATTCATTACAATACATAAATTCATCAGCAGATAGCGATTGCTAATAAGCACCTTACATACTGAGCATCGATTGTGTTTTCGTCAGATTGTTGAATAGCAAATTGATAATTAACAACTATGACAAGTCAGACAATGCTTTTAGTTGAAGCAATAACGCTTTGGGACAAGTTTGTGATATGAACGCTCAAGTTTATTTCACCCCCACAATTTTAAAAAGTAGCGATCAATAAAGTGACAGGGACTCTCGCTCAGTGTACAGAAAACAGAAAGTACAGCCAGCAAAAAGGCCATCTAAATATTAAAAACTGAGAGCGTCAGAAATAGGCCCTTCACTTGTAAAACAATATTTAAATTAATTACCCGTGGATGCGTGGAAAGAAATAGTCAAAGCATATATATATATATATATATATATCTGTAGCTGAATTTTTAGCCCACCGCGCAGACATTTGTTACACGAATGGTCGGGTTTATTCAGAAAACGCCAAATCCATTAAAAAATCTGCAGAAGTAACAATATTCACAAAACGTAAATGGCAACCACGTATTCGAATGTCCTAGCCTACCCTGCTGTTGGCTCGCTCTCCACATGTAATGGATCATCAGAGTTTGTAATGAGGAACTAAAAAACCTGACTAAGCTAGCAACAATTGCATCTCTAAGTATAAGGGAGTCTTCTTATAAATGTGAGACAAACTGGATTGCTAGAACTTGGGGATTTAAAACTATTTTACACTGCCGGACTTCAAACATAGTTGAAGCGCTTGTTTTAAGGGGTCCGGGTTCTTTGAATATTAACTGGAGAAAGTGATATTTGTCATATATGCGTCTGAAAGTAAACATTCTCAATAATGAAACTTAGCAACAAAGGTGTGAGTTTTGGCAGTGAATATCAGATGAGCAGCGTCTAATTTTCTAAGAGAATAATACAAATATACGGCTAAAGAATCCGGATTGAAAACTACGTGCTTTCTGTTTAAAATATATATATATATATATATTGGCCCAGAATTTGCTGGAGAGGGAATCTCACCTCCTCGAGTTGGTTTGAAAGCTCACGACGGCCGAGTTCACGTTGCGCTAAGCTCCCATTACTTTGTGCTTATTTAAGCAGCAGGACGATCAGGCGGTGTGCGTGGTGGAACCTTTACCACATTCAAACTCCGAATTCAGTCAGGCACCCCCTGGCCACAAAAAAAAAACAGCCGGCAGAAATGCCCCTGGTTAGGGGAAGATACTGGTAAAGAATTCACCGTCACACAATGTTCATCTGTGCTTGCGATTTTCTCTCTCTCACGTAATCCACGTGTGCTGTGCTCTTAAATGTGGAAACTTGCTTTATGAAGAAAACTGGAGAGAAAGTGAACCATCGCAGCAGGAAGATTAACAGACCAAAACTGCGTTTACAATGGAATTGGTGCAGTTGTGCATGATCATTGCACGTCTGGTTTCTTTCCCCTTGGAAGTACTCATTTTGAAAGAAATTTGCAGATATTGCTGGGTTTCTGTTTAAAAAAAAAATAAAGCCTCCACCGTTTTAGTGAACTGTCGCGTCCTTTACAGATTCATTTCTAAAATAAATAAGGCAGAGTTTAGTACAAAGTCCTTTCACAGACGCCGAAAGAAAGGTTTTGCAGCCCTTGGAAGGGAATTGCTGTCTTTATTTTCAATCATTTTGGCAAGTTTCCTTCATGCGATTACATGTTAGTTACTTTATGATACCGTGTGAGAGCGCCACAGTACAATAAAGGGCCCATTGTGCAAATTTGTATTCTTTATTTTTTTGATAAAAGCTGTTCGAGCCTAAAGAAGGAAATGTCTGACCTTATGAGGTATTTCGGTTTTTATGTGTTTTCTTTGATTTGCCGTTACAGTCACTTAGAATTGTAATACTAAGTATGGACAGACATCTGGTTTACCTTTGGAACACTTTCTCTTAATTGATGTTTAAAAGTGGTCTTTATGGCTATCGGTAGGTTCCAACTTATTAAAGCGAAAACCAGATTTCCCCCGCTCCAAAAAAAATGCACCACTTTCGAAACGTGATCTGTACAGATTAATGTCTCCGAAAATTCCACTTAAACACACGATTAAAGAAAGCAAAAAAAAAATAAAAGGCCGGACTAAACGTCCGCTGACTGTAAACCGCTTTTCAGTCTTTTCGAGCCCCGTTTACTTTTATGTTTTTCTTCAATAAAATGCCTCGTAATGAAGCAGCCGCGCCAATAGCTTCTACCATTTACGAGTGACCTCAACAGCTTATAATGCAACACAGATGCAGTGCCCTATTAGAGAGATTTCTCACATTCGCTCAAAGCTGGGCGGATTAAAGTAACAGTCTCCCTCTTTCCGAGGCTCTTTTACAACCTATGTTGTAGCCGTACAGCAAAATTACGGGCTGGTGCCTTTCCTATTTGAATTTCTGTCATTTTGTTTTGACCGGACGCTACTTTCCCTCTGAAATGCACTGCCATTTTATTGCAGTAAGCTGGTTTCTGACGGTCACGCTTCCGAATCAGATCCAAAGCCCGGGGATCACTGGTTGGTTGGTTCTGAATTCATGAAAGCGGCCTAAAATTGACAATTTATAGTAGGGGAAAACGAGATGTTGGCACTGTCGATTTTAAACGTTTAATGCGTATTTATCTTAGTAGATCACATCTGTGTAGTCAATCTATACAAACGGGTGCTTATGCAAACCCTTGTGAACTATATACTGAAAAGTTTCTAAAATATATATACAATTAAATACAACATACAATATCTGCAAGCAGTTATTTCCATTCTCTCAGATGCAACTCAGCACTACTTATTATACCTATCGTTTCCTCCTGTGTTCTTTTTTTTGTGAAATTGCGTTTTTAAGAAGCGTTCTGTTTCTCTTCCTCTTTTTTTGTGTTTTGCCTTGCATGGCAAGCATGTATAGAGTAGCCTCCGGCCTCTGGTGACAAATCCTCGTTCCGGTAGTTGGATCTGGGTGTAAGATCGAAGGAAACTGTCAGTCAGTGATGCTTCATTGATCAGGCACAATCCTCTTTGCAGGACTTGCCTTCTTCAACAGCCATCAGTCATTTTGCATTAATTATCCTATCCACTGGTCCTCCAGGCTTCAACAGGGCGCCTCTGTGCACTGTTGGTGTAAAGTGAGAGAGAGAGAGAGAGAGAGAGAAGGCAAAAAGGAGAGGATTACAAGTTAGAAATAAAAGGGGAGTGAGAGAACCAAACAGATGCACAGGTTTACATATATATGTATGAACGAGAGACTGGTATTGCTTCAGAAGAAAGGGGGGGATGACAGACAAAAACAGAATTAAAAAATAAAATAAACCCACCTCGAGTTGTCTTTTTCCCCTTTCTTGAAACTCCTGTAGTGAAGAATGAAATATGTCCACGCGGATGCGAGCACACACCATGTGTTTTCTACAGGCACATTGCCTTCCAAACTTCCTCTTCACGCCAGGCATCCTGTATTGAATTTCTTCACCCTATCGTGTACAATTGGTTATTCTTCCAACTTTTTCAGATCACACATTTTTTTTTCTTCTTTTCGATCTCATATTTTTTGTGTTTCTCTCCATTTAAGCTGCAGCAGTAAACTCTGAAATCAAAATCTCCCTTTTGGTCATATTTATCCCTGTTCTTTTTGTATCTTTCTCGCACTCACCCTTATATATGTTAAATTACTTTAAAGTCTCCTTCTATTCTATCCCTTTGTTGCTTCTCTGGTCATTTCATTCAGTCGCAGTAATCATTGTACCTCCTTCCTGGTGTTGGAAAAGTCTGCTACCTCGCTCTTCCTGTTTCCTTTCAAGCACCTCTTTTTGTCTTGTAATTGTTCTGTCCTTTTCTTCCACGTTGCTTATCACTCTGACTCCCTCTCTGTTGTGAAATCCTGCTGCCTTACGTTTCCACTTTTTCCCCCCACGTAATTGCTTTTCCCCCCTCCTCCCCTCACTCAGTATTTCTCTGTAAAGATCACCTTCCTCCTGCACTACAACTCCACTCTTTCACTCTTCCCTTTTCTGCTCTAGGGCCATTTGGGTCTCTTTAGAGGCCGCCGCGAAACCGTCACTTCCCTTTATATCTCTCTCCTGCAACTCTGAGCGAGGGGCGCCCCGAAACCGTCGCCGCGCCCTAATTGCTTTTCATGCAGCCGGTGCGGACTGGCCGCCAGCCAATCAGAGGCTTGTTTACACAGTTTGATTGACAGGAATCTGGCAACCCGCCAGCCAATGGGAGTCTTGTTTACACAGTTTGATTGACAAGAGCCAGGATTGCTAGCAGTGCGTGCCTCATTGTACAGACAAGTTGTTGAAGCAAAGAAATCTTTTAGTGCTCGTGCTCAACTGCAACCTTTTCAGAAGTGTAGCATGTCACATAGCGTCCAGATAATTAAAAATTAGTATTTTTTTTGCTTTTTTTTCACAATAAGGCAGTGTATACTCGGAATTCCAGTAAGTACACGTTTTTGCTACATATATACAATAAAAGTCAAAATACAAACATTATAAAAATTAAAATATTTGTTATTTTAAGTGTAACCTAATGTATTTCCGTCTTTGTTTGTTATTAAAGCAATGTAATCAATAAACCGTTCTTTTTTTTGGAGGGGGTTTGTGAAATCCCACTTTTGTCTGCAAAAAAAAAACGGAAGCCGAAGCTCCAAGCGGCAGGCTCTGGTTGTGTGTCCGCTCTGTGCGCTCTCTAGCCCGGTTGCATTCGTGAGGACAGCGCGCTCTTCGATCAGATACCACTCACCAAGCTTTACCAAAACACCTTCTCAAATGCTTCCCTAATTCTCAAAAAAAAAATGAATCAATATATAAAAGTCTCTGTAACAGCCGCTCTGCCTGTGATATTATCAGGAGGACATTGAGCAGAGGGAGCGGGTCTGAGCTGAAGCAGCTTCCTTATCGCGCTGTGATGAGACGGAATGTCTCATTCATATTCGGTATTTGGAGAGACGGTATCATTTTTTTTTAAATCCCTAAACGTACGAGAGCAGCAAGAACGAGTGATAACTTTCACCGCTGTTTTGTCGGCGAGAAGATAAACGCCTCGATTTTAATTTTAAGGCACAGCAGTGCCAGGTGGAGAATGAGACGGAACACACGGAAGAAAACAGTAGTCATATTGTACTGTGAATTGACAACTCGACTCCCCACATTACAAAAAGCAGGCATTTTACACGATCCCATTTTAATTATTTTTAAAATGTATATCGTGGTCGGTCGATTAATTGCTACATCTTTGCGGCCAATTCTTTAAATTGCAATCTAGATAGAGTAGGTAAGAGCATGCATTCGTTTTAGCTGTAGGGCGCAGAATGCAGTCTACTTTTTAGGCTTTGTATGTGTATTTTACAGACTCGGTGGTCCTACAAATAAAAACCGACTTTTGAGATAAGCACGTTGGTTGAGAAGGGGGGGGGGGGCAAATCTTCCATTTCAATTCCTTAACAATAACGTCTTCATTTAGTCTTTGAAATATTTCGCACAGCTCTCTGTATGTGTTGTGGCAATGGTAACTTCCTCCCGAAATTAATGTCAGATGGATATAAAGAAAGGAGGAGGGTAAGAGAGGGAAAATGCTGAAAAATAAAGAGGAGGAATGAAAGACAAATTACCAGCATCCAAATGAACGATAGCTCCTTGTGCTAAATTGCCAATGCAGCCCAGTGTGTGCGCGCTTGCCTAAAAGCGGGCGTGTAAAAATTATCCTGCACATATAACTGGACAAAATGTTAAAGAAAAATACAGTACAAATTCTGCTGCATAAACCAATTCGTCTTAGAAACAGGGGCCGCCTTTAATAAACATTTCATTGTTTAATCCTCTGAATGTCATGAGTAATTTATGTCCCGGGAGCCGTGCGCTGAATGCAGGCTCTGTATTGCAGATATTTGGTTTAATTTTCTTGTTGGACCGACTAAGTGTTGAGGTAAATTGGTGTGATTTATAAGAGAGAGTGAATTTAAAAAAAAAATGTATTATTCAAATGGTCTCGGGCGTCCGTTCTCTTGTTAAAATATATGGTTTGAAGAGAGACTGTTGAGTTTATCTGTTCCATTCTCTGTTATTAGAAGCGAGCTGGAAATGGAGTGATTTTGAATGATCGAGAAGGGTGTGAGTTTTCATTTGATCTTATTGTACTTGTTGGTGCAGTATGGCGGCTGCGAGAAAGACAGGAAGGAGCGGCAAAGTTTCTCTTCTCTGGGCTTGAAGTACGGGGTATAGATGTGCGATTGATGGCTGATTCTCCCTCTCTTGCAGAGCATGGGAGACCCGGCTGGCTGGATAGCAGAACACTCGGATGAGCTTGGATCGCCTGATTTCCCTCCGGAGACTCGTTGGGCTTTTTTTGTGGATCTGTACACTGGGGTGATCTCGGCCCGTTATGGACGGCAGGGAATTCGCTCCTCCTCCCCACCTCCTCTCTCATGCGCTCGGCGTGGAGGCGGCCAGGGAGCGAGGCGCCCTGGCGCACCGAGCCGTCGGACGAATCGCCTCGACCGGCCACAGCACCGCGCCGCACCCGCCCACTTCCAACCTGCAAAATACTTCCCATCTCCCCTCCCAATGGCTACACATTCAGGTTAGTGAATCTTAACCTGAACTCGCGTGCGTGTGTGTGTGTATATAAAATATACACAAGTCTAGACTGCTTGGTCGAAATAAATAATTTTGCAAATTACCCTGAATTTTTTTTTACCCAAAGCATGGTCTCATGCAAGCTTTTGTTAAATAGGATTTATCATTGTCGCAGAAAAGCAGCGATGTTTAGTTATACAATGAATCGATGTCTGTTAGCATTAAAAGCTAAAATTGTTCCTCGGATAACGCTTACTTTGAACAATAATGCTTTATACTGTTTAAAAAAAAAACCCTGATAAGCGTATCACATTCTGCAGAAAAGTAAGCAAGGGTGCATATTCAAATGCTGTTATCCAGTACAAAGAGACTGTAGTCACCTTGAATACCGAGGCTGTTCACAGGAGATGTGTATATTGATAGAGGGTAATGCAATAGGAAAATTCTGACCGTTATATGTTCTGCATATTCGGCAGAAATGTAATAGTGCGATACCATATTGAATGAGCTATTCACAAGAGATCGCCCGTCACGTTAAGCTAAGTGACAGTGTATCTGTTCTGCGGGGTGTGTAATGGTGTGGTGTGATGCTCGAAAATCCGGTTTCTAAAATGGTTTGCGAAGTGTGAGGGTGAAAATGGGTTCACTCGACATTCAGAGGCTTGGTCAAGTGTTTCTGGTATTCTGTTAAACAAATACTGCACAGGCGTTAGAGCAAGAGAAAAAAAGTATTCTACCGCCTGCTCCGTAAAGAGGAAACAGAAGGCAGAATGCTGAGCTTGGTTTGGTGTGTAACTACGCGCCATGTCCTTGGAATGGTACTAATGATATATATATATATATATATAGTTGTATATATATATATAGGACACTATTGTGGAACTCACAGACCTACCGAAGCACAGAATTCCGCTGCACCATTCCAAGTCACTTTCTCTAACGAGAAATTCAGATTCAAACATCGCAAGTACTTCACAAATGTTGCTACTCCGGCATTCCTCTGTAGTAACAGCAGTAACAATAATAAAGAGGTTGTCAGTTCTTGGTTTTGTCAGAGCAGATGTTTGAATGTCGGTGTTTCTGATTTTTTTTCCAGTGATGTTTCTAAGTTTATAGTTTGGATCAAGTTTCACTTTAAAAAGAAAAAAAAACACTAACACACACAAGCGCGTTCCTCGTGGTGCGGGCCTTCGGCGGGGGGCTTGGTAATATTTCTGGGGGGGGAAAAAAATCCCAACATCACTTCAGTCACCGCCGAGAATAGTCAGTGAACATCTTCCCCTGCCAGCCCCCACCTCCAACCCCACACCCCTCAGAACAACAAGCCACTCGCCCCTACCTTTGCGTGCACTGACACATTTGAGAGATAAATATCCATTTGCTGGGGTTTAGGAGTGTAAAAGAGGTGACGCGATTCTGCATGTGGTTATATAGGAAAATGCTGAAATTGCCATCATTGAGGTAGTCTGCAAATCCCGGTCACCGTCTCCACTGTGAGGCTGTTGGTAAGTTGCAGAGTTTCTGCAAACCACATGGAAATTCAGAAGAAACCTTTCTCGAGATCTATAAACAAGTCATTTTCCATTCCATGCTATTTTTGCTTGGAGGCAAATGCTGAGCAGGTATTGCATTAGTCAAATGAGAAGGAAGATTGTTGCCTAGAAGTGTTGGGATTGATAGATCACTGTTAGTTCGAACATATTTAATACCGTCTGATGCGAGTTATAATGTGGCGGCAAATTCGTGTTTGGAAATGGTCAAATTGGTGGATTAAAATCCCAATTGTGAATCAGGGACTTTCATTAGGGATTTCACCAGCAAGATGATAAGGTTGTGAGGAATATTGAAATCACGACCATGTTTGAGAATACCGACACGGATTCTGAATAGACCAAAGTCCTGTAATATGTGTTTTTTTAACGTTTCGCTTGATGCACTTGGCACGAGTCAAGACGTTTTATTAATCTGACTGCAATGTAACCAATCTTAGCAGGCGGGCTGTACATTTATACTGAAGTGACCGAGCGCTCGCCATTGATTAAACCCGAAGAGCCTGTCCTTTTTCACCAGTGCACGTTACATAAAGATCAGAAGCGAGTGGCATACGGAAATTTTAAGAGATATGAGTTTTTAAATATCTCTTTGTTCAGGCTTTTAACTAGCGATTGATCCTTGTATTGATAGACAATAATCACATTACATCAAATGAAGCCGTTCAGAGTAAATACTTTCTTCCTTTTTGACAAAATGCAACAACATAAAATTAGGCCAATTCACTTGAATGATCTGTATAATCCCCCTTTTCCTGTTGGTTTGTAGATTTCAGTGTAGTTTCACCAAAGTTTTTTTTATACATGTCCCCAAACATGACTTTATTCGAATGAACTTTTAACAGATTTTGTTTTTTTTTTACCACAAGGCAGTAACACTTCACACCGAGTAGTATCTTGAAGCAAAGGCTATTCCTATTGTCCAAATGTTCAGTGAGCTGAATTCGATCGTTGCTGTTCGAACTTTTCCCCACTTTGCACTTTGCTGAACGTGATTAACTACCAGGAACCAAAGGATCCAGGAATTTGATCAGCGGGTCCATCCCAGAGAGTCACGCAGCCGATCAAATGGAAATTGCGAAACAGAACAAAAAAGTTGTGCCCTAACTGAATTGTCTTCGGAAAAGTTATTCCCATTCTTGGCAGCTACCTGTTTTAGGGTCAGTTCCGGTTCAGTGTACACCCCAGACACCCAGATATCAAAGCCCGATTGATTCCCAGCGTCTAAAAGGTGATCTTAGTATGTTTGCCATTTCTGCACGGAGTTTGCAGACATTTACTAACAAGAATAGTAATGCTATATTCAGAGGCTGGGAATGTGTGAATATACTGATACTCTTTCACATGCAGTTCTTTCCAAAATGGAAACAGTGGAGCGGTCTGCTGGTTCATGGCGGGGCGACGTTTTTTTTTAATGATTTCTTTTTGTTCCATGAGGTCCACCTTAGGTTAAAGCCGTAAACCCACATATTTGTCCAATCACTAGATCATTTAAGTATTACAAATGAGATTGCACAAGAATGAGACTAAACCTTCAAATCCACCATTTACACATCCGAGGCCAGGTTAAATCAGGCGCTCTCTCTCTCTGACAAACACACACAGAAGGAACTTGAATCGCGCCTGTTTCATCTCAACATAATTTCTCTCTTTGCCCTTCTGTTTTTGACGATTTCTGTACTTTTATTTTTTTAATGTCCCCGTCAGCTTTTGTTCATGTCGATACAAAGAATCTCAGTTTTCACCGCTCGCTCCCCCCGGTTTCTCTCTTCTGTATCTTTAGTCAGGCTCCAAGTCATTTCTCTCTCTGTTTTTGCACCGGTGTTGTCAGCCTCTGATTTTGTTTCTCACCGGCCGACAACACACTGTCCACTTGTAAAGGTTTCCCATTTTATTTGTGAAATTGCCTGTCAATAGAAAAGTAGATCAATATTTAGATAGTTTTATTAGTCAAATAGATTTATTGGACAGACAAGTCGATAGACGAGTTGATTTATTACTTTTATCAGATGAAACAGATAACGGAGAGATGCAGATAGATAGGTATGTTCGTGTGTATGTTGTACCTATCAGAGACATGTACATAAAGCTAACGTTTCATTTAAACCTAGCAGAAACAATAATGGGTACAGGTAGGTACACAGGCAGGCAAATCTCTATTTAATATCATGAAAGGATAGGTCGTATCTACGCAATATATTGACTTAGAAACATAAATATAGCCGATTAATAATATAGATACTGGACTTTAAAGTCGGGGAGCCATTCTTAATATGAAGCAAATACTGATATCCGTTTGGGAGAACTGTACAGTGCATGTGTACATGGGCATGTAACTGAAATAGACGGAGTGGAAGCAGGCAGTTTGATGGTTCTGGGATTACAGGGTCCCTGCCTTTCTTCGGGTTTTGCTTCACCCAGTAGCTTTTCTCAGTAGCTGGGCGATTGGACACCAACGCCTCTCTATCATTAGGTTGTGAAGTGTCCGGTCCGCTATATTTTTCCTTTTGTGTTGTTGCTGATTTATCGAGGTTTTTTTTTTGCCAAGCCCTGAATACACCCCCCCCCCCTTCTAATATCCTCAGCCCATCTTCGATAGTGGACATTTAAAAAAAAAGATTGCCTTGGATGTTTTTGACACTTAGTAAAGATGAAACAATAGTCACGCTGAAAATAAAAGTTGGTAAATTTAGGCCGAGAGATTCGATGCTGGAAAAGTCTCCACCCGGTTCTGATGGTAATTGCGAGTCTGAATTGCACCGTTTGCTCATGGAACGTTCCTGGTCTTCTGACATGTTAAAGGGTTAATGCCTCTGATATAACCTTGGAAACATAAATAAGTTCAGACCTTTGTAAAGTTTTGGACTTAGGAGCAATAGAAAGGAAAAGAAACATCAAACAGTGAAGTCATTTCTTTCATTTTTTTAAAATGAGAATGATTACAAATCAAGATCACGCCATTGAAAGACTCATTTACTTCATTCCTGTTTGCGGCATTTACTTTCTGATGGACAATGAGGCATTTCCTGAGGAGAATGTCTTTTGCTTTAAATACTTAAGCGGCCAGGACTCGAATCTATTGATGCAATAAGGGAAGAGGTGCCGAATCTACCACACATCAAGAAATGCCATGCATTAATGTAACTAGCAACTACTATACAAATATTAAAAACCCGGTGTTCCACATCTGAGGAAGTCATTCACTGAATGTCAGTCTGAAAGTGACCGATAAAGCAAATTCGGTCTCATTTCCAAAACCCATTTCAAAGCGCCTCGCCCTGACGGGGCGATCAGAGAGCAGTGTGCATCTCCCAGACTGCGTCTCGCTGCACTGCAAACATCCAAATACAGCCGGGCTCTTAAGGTAAAGCTGGGGGTTTTTTTTTGACCGTGCTTTACCTCTGTACCGAGTTTGCAAAACAAAACAAATTAAAAAAAAAAGACGTCCCGGATGTTTGAGATTCTTAATTCTTCTGGGTTCTCCAATCCAACTCAAGGATTAGATAAGAGATTCCGAGAGTGTATTACAACTGGTCTTTTCTTTGTACAGCTGAAACATTCAGCATTTATCCCTTAATCATTCTTTTCATTCGCAATTACTGTACTTCCTTTGGAGATACGCATTGAGACTCAGTTCTGGCATAAAACCTTGCAAACTCCTCAAGTCCCCAAACCAGGGCTCTGCTATCGATTTTACAGCTTTCCAACCTATCCTGGACTCAAGAGACTGAAATATATGATGAAGTATGGCATAAAGCAGATCTCGCTTCTAAATGAAAGATACAGGCTGAAATTAGACAGCAGAGGCTGCAGCGTGCTGTGGATTGAATTGCTAATTCAGTTAACTAACCATTTCGTAAACGGAGGGAGTGGAGGTTATCCTATATTTCTACCTCGGATTACCAAGTCAAACACCAGAGATATTTAACTTCGAGGTGTTAAATAATCCGACGTCGTGTTAAATAAGAAGAAATCCCCTCCGCTCCCGGCTTCTATAGCGAACCGGTTCTGATTTAAAAGAAATATTTAAAAAAAAAATAAACCATCCTTGGTCAAACCCTAAAGGGATTCTCCTCCCAGTTAAAATCTTTACTGCTTTTAGATAAGACTCGAGCGTGTTAAGGCTGTTACACGCCTTTCTGCTTTATCCCGCCGAGGCAGGCGATGCACCGAACTGCTAATTTGAATTTTGTTTGGAATATTCTGTTTTTCAAAAAAAAAAGTGAGGACTCGGCGGCTGGGCTGCTGAAGCTACCGAGCTGTTGTATTGTGCTGGGTTTGAATTGAGATCCCCGCCCTCTCTAATCTTACTATTTATTTACTCTCCAGCTCCCGCTGATCTTCCTCACTCAGTCTGTTTAGAAAAGCATCGGCTGTTTTATTTTCTCCCTCATTTACAACAGCCTCTCTCTCCCCTCCCCCCCCATTATATATCTCATTTAAAGGGGCACATTCTTAGATTGGTTTCTTCAGATGCAATTTAATCGGCGCGTTTAAAAAAAAAAAACCACATTTTTACTTCAAACTGTCCAAACGGAGCAGGAATATCCGAGCGAGTTTCCTGTGAGAACCATTTCAAATCGCGATCATTCCAATCGCGACTCGATTCAAACGAGAGGCTGAGATTTTTTTAAAACGCTATAAAATGTTGAAAACAATTTGCCAGTTTTCAAAGATGTCACAAAACGTGCAAACCGTTTGTTGTAACAAATTGTACACAGTCGAGGAAAAATGTGGCCAAACCCGTGCCATGGTTAGCATATTTTACTGTTTAAAATGTTGAGACATGTACTCGACAAGGGGCTGTACACTTTAATCATTGTAATCCAATCTATCCACTTATCCGTATTAGTAAATTAATTGTAAATTGTTTTACAACATAAGCACAATTATGTTGGAGGGAAAGGTTTTTTTTAACATACCAGATTATCGTTCTGAGATATTTGGTGGTCATTAACATTTTGCAATAACACAGTCTTTAAAGTCAGTGTGTAGTTCAGACAGCAATCCTCAACTCCTCAAACTGATTGCAGTAGTTGAAGACAGCAGCAGCTTTCTGTGCAGGGGGGGGGAGGTAATTGCCAAAAAAATAGTCCCTAAAATCTTTAGCTATTTCATTCTAGTTTTCAAATAATGACACCTTCTTACAGTGATCTCAGAATCCTATATTCTTGATTAGAATCTTTAAACAATATCATATTAGATTCACCTAGCTTAGAAATCTCTAAATTTATTTAATTCTGATTTTTATACATGTTAAAGTTGACAAAGACTTTTTGCTGGAATGCCTTTTAATGATTCCATTTGAACCTCGGCCTCAGATAACATATAGATAATAAACTTGCCTGGGTATTTCTTAGAAGGCTTTAACACACATAGTGCCTATAAACTGAATGTGGTCTTCAGATGGTTATGCAGTTATCCAATGCTGGCGAACATGTTGTAGCCTTGAAGTATTTCCAAATATGACTTTTTAAAATCATATAAATGATGCTTCTCTCTTTTTTTATAGTTTTCCTAGATTTTATTTATTGGACATTCATCAATGCATTTTGTATTTTCAATTACTATGGTTAACTACTGCCATTATACCCCTTAATCTTTTCCATGCCATGTGACAGGAAGAGGGCGTGTTTTAGTATATGGTGCCAGGGTCTGCAGACTGGAAGAGAACATTTTATAGAGAAATAATCACATTTTGAGGATTAAATGATTTTGAATAAACTCTAAATATTTCTATTTACAGTGACATTTCTATGGTTGTTTGCTATTTTCATTATTTGCCAGCAAACCACCTGTGACTATACTTTAAAAGTAATTAATTGACTGCAAAGCACTTTGGGATGTCCTGAGGAGATGAAAGGTGCTCTATAGTGCAATTTCTTTTTTTCTACTGCTTTTTAAGAGCATTTTCAAAAGTAGCATAATTTTATAGTTGCTTTTGATCAGCGTTGATGCTTCTATTTTGTAAATGTCTTGAAACCGGTGATACCATTACAAATAGAATAATGTTTCTGTAATTTATCCCCAAACTAATCTCCCTTTACAGCTTTCAGAATGCATCCACTTCTCAATTTAATATATTTACCAAAATGATTTTTGGATGCTGGATACCATAAATATGGAAGCATCGTGGGCAACAAAACCATTCTCTATCTGAAATGTTATTAAAAGAAACATTTGTAACCTTGTTATATTGACTGTTTTTGGAAAAAAAAGTTTGACTTAGTTTTCATAAATTACAGTCTTTTATAAGGGTCTGAAGAAGATTTCAGGTATTCCTGATCACATTTTGAGCTGTAAATGGAGTGCGTTGAGAGTTGAATTGGGATGAATGTTGGGAGCTGTTTTTGCAATATATGTTGGGAGTTGGGGATGTATGTTGAGAGCTGTACTGGCGATGTATTTTGGGATCTGTGTTGGAGTGGTGCTGGTCGTTTTACCATTAGCTGTATTGGCAGTTGCACTGCGCCTGTATTGGGAGTCCGTTTTGGGAGCTGTGTCGGAGAGATTCTGCTGGGATCTGTGTCAGTAGCTGTTCTGTAACCTTGTTGGAACCCAGGCAACTGACTGCATAAACATCTACCACATATCACACGACATGTATAGCACATAAAGTATTCATTGACATAAAACACCTAATACTGTTAAACCTATTATGCTGTGGTTTTCCTTGGGGGCCAGAGTGACCGACTATTTGATTTAGAGTGTTTACACGAGTGTGAGTTGAATTACTTTGATTTGCAGCTGGTTTTAAGCTCGTATCAGGAAATGAACATTTTTACTCCAAACTAAGGTAGGAGTAAATAACTCTGCACTGTTTGCACTTATAGTTTTACTCGGAACGAGTTAGCAAATCACAATATAGATTTAGAGTTGCAGCCTAAATGATGCTTAATGCTTCTCTGATGACTTGGGGATAAATGATACGAAGCCATAGAGATTAGGATGGGCCCAGTTTGATCTTTTGTCTACACTGAATTAGTTGTTTTCAGCAGGCGGTGGCTGTGTGGGAGATACAGTTGGCCCCACTATCTCTAGGCTAGGAGAGGGGAAATCTGCCAGTGTTCCCATTCATGATCACTGTCGAGTGACCCCTCTTGGAAAGTGCTTTGTGGGTGGACATTGGGGAAGGAAGAATTGAGCTCAGTTGGTTGCCTCTTCGGGTCAAATGGACTGCGAACACTCATTGTATTGGTGAATGCCGATACTTATTGTATAGGATGGCCTCTTGGGTGAGGTATTGGAGGGTTGCCAGTGTCTGTGGAACCACACCCTAGTATGAATGGCCACTATTAGTTGATGAGGGGAGAAAATGAAAAAACAAATGGGGCTTCACACTGCAGCATTCAATTCAATTTGCTGTGAGTTAATGCCTGAAGATTCGCTTTAAGACTGGTTCATTAAAATAAACTTGTTAAATTTTGTCTGTCGTTATAATTGCTTCATGTGCCCCATATTCACAACGTGCCACAGACACACAATTTTACTGTTCGCACAAAAGAAGTAAGAAGTAAGTGTCAGCCGTGGCTCAGTGGGTAGCACCCTCGCCTCTGAGTCAGAAGGTTGTGGGTTCAAGACTTGAGCACAAAAATCTAGGCTGACACTCCAGTGCTGCATTGAGGGAGTGCTGCACTGTCAGAGGTGCCGTTTTTCGGGTGAGACATTAAACCGAGACCCCCATCTGCTCTCTCAGTTGGACATAAAAGATCCCACGTCCACTATTTCAAAGAAGAGCAGGGGAGTTATTCCCCGGTGTCCTGGCCAATATTTGTCCCTCAATGAACGTAACAAAAACAGATTATCTGGTCATTATCACATTGCTGTTTGTGGGAGCTTGCTGTGCGCAAATTGGCTGCCGCGTTTCCCAATTTACAACAGTGTCTCCACTTCAAAGTGCTTCATTGGCTGTAAAGCGCTTTGGAATGTCCGATGGTTGTGAAAGGCGCTATATAAATGCAAGTCTTTCTTTTTCTCTTTTTTTTGCCTCAAACCATACATGGATCATCATTGTGCAAGCCAGGAATTGTCTTATTTTCAAATCCATGTGCATGCAGAAAAGCATCACTTTTAGGCAGTAATCTTAGTCGGTTTGGACACTGTTGTCTGTTGTTGACAGCACAGGAGCTAAATTCAGAGGTGTGCCTAGAAAGATAACAGGCAAAATTGATCAATAATGTAACTGGGAAGACCTTGATAATTGAATAAAATTAGCAGAGCTATTTTACTGGGGAAGTCTGAAAATCATTGATAGAAGTCAGTAGCCTTTTAACTAACTTTCCCGGTCAGTGTCCTACTCTGCAGTATTCAGCATATTTTTGAGGTATTAGCTTTTGTACAGATCTGTTGCACTTTTTGTGACATTGTGATCTCTGAAGTTTGCATTCTGTAATGGATCTGAGAGTGAGCCGAGTGGAGGGGAAGTGGGGTGACTTGGAAGAAACCTGGTAAGGTTGCTGCTACAGCAATATGTCAGATTTATTTAATAACAGAACGTTTAATTGGCGGAGGAACTGTGCTGTGATTTCGTCAAAAATGACTGGGCAGAGACGCAGTGATCTGTGATATACTTGCTGATCTCCATTGTTGTTGCTCAAACACAAAACATTAAAAAAGTTGTGTGCCTCTGGGACCCTCCCTCTCCTGTCTCTACTTTCTAATTCTTGCTAGTCCCCTTACTCTGTATTTTAGTTTGTCTTAAACTCTCCCTCTCTCTCTCTCTGTATGTCTCAAAGATATTTGCTTTTGTTGTCATTGCTGTATTTATTTGTACCAACGCTGTTTTTTTTCTCTCTCTGTGTAAATCTTCCTTGTCTCTGGCTGCTCTCTTCTGTAACTTTTGCTCTCTCTGTGCACATGTATCATGCAGTTTCTGTCTTTCTCTCTGTGTGTCACTCTCTGCAGGTCTTTCCCTCTTTATATTTGGCAGTCTTCACACACCTCTCACACATTTTCTCTCCATTTCTTTCTGAATGTCCTGTTGTCTTTTTGTATGTAATGCACTTTCTCTTTCTCCTGTCATAAGTCATGGAGATCTAGTGGCAGACGTGGGGCTCAAAATATCACAAAAATAATCTCTCTCTCTCTCTCTCTGCTTTAATTTGAGCGAGTGTGAGGCAGGGCATGGGTTGGAAAGGAGTCGTGGGCTCTGTCTCAAAACGAGTGGGGAGAAGGACAGAGCGAGCAGATGCATTCTGGAGATTATGGAGCAAAGTACAGATCAGGATATGGCTGTTCAGTAAAGCTAAGGTTGGGCCGACAGCATGGGCCAGAAGAGAAGCTGGACCTTATACGAGGAAGCTGATCAGAGGCTGGGCCCATGTTGAGGAGCATAATTTGACCAAGACCGTTGAGGCGAAGTGGTAAATCTGGGAAATTGGGGACACAGGTAGCTGACAATGGGAAGGCTGGAGGCACACAGAGCATATGGGAAATGGCAAGAGGGTGAGAAGAGCGAGGTCGGTGGCCCAAGGCTCTGGAGGCAGAGACTGATGGTCCCACATCAGTGACATGAAGGCAGGAATGGGGCCCAGGCCTTGGGAGTGCTCAAAGCGGGTGTGCAGTCTGGGAGTACTCTGTTGGCAGATTATTTTCCTTGTGCAGACACAAAAGGCAGCCAGCCAAGAGAGGGAATAATGAGGTCTTTGTGCAAATGGCTTTCTTTTATGTGCCACATAAATGGGGCCAATGCTGAGAGAACCAGGCTTGTGCCATGAAGTATTGGGGAAGGACGTACCTCAGTTCAGGGTTATTGGTGAGGCCTGGTGAGGGATAATGGGTCATGTGGGGAAAAAGCACTTCCAGGTCAAGTATAGCACAAGCAGATGCAGAGGAAAGTTACCACTACTCTGCCCTAACAATGAACCTCAACCCCATGCTAAGAAGAACATCCTCTACTGTACCAGTATGACATTTTTCTATTCTCCACATCACCCATCCTGTGGTTCCTTCGGAATGACCGTGCCAATTAGTGCTGAATTAGGAGCAGTTTTGTGTTGTATGAACTGGATTGAGACTGTCCAAAATAATTTCACTTAGATCCCTTACAGCCAGAAAATAGAGGGGATTTTCATCCTATCAGCAGTCTGGGCTAGACTTATGTTCAGACCTGACTCCTGAGAGGTGAAAAGTCCGTATCTAACCCACTGTGTCATTAGTTCTCCAGAAAGATTTTCTTTTGCTGCATTGAGATTGGATAGAATTCTCTTTCAGAGCAAGGTGATTGGAGAGAGAGGTTTTGCGTGATATTATTAGTGAATAACAAGTGGAAAATAATGAGACTAACCAATTAGAAAGAAGAACAACAAAGAGATATAACCGATGAGGAAGAAGAAAAATTGAACAGTCATGACAGACACAAAAATTGTTATTATGAATTACATAGAAATGACAGTACAGAAACAAGCCATTCAGCCTAACTGGTCTATGTATATGCTCCACCCTACTTCATCTAACCCTATCAGCTATATATGAAGATATATTCATAGATGCATAGATAGTGATAAAGTTACAGATTTTGATATAGAACTATATCAGAGCTTGACAACTATCCTTTCTATTTTTTGTTTTAGGGAGTGAATAGAGAATAAATAGATACTAGGGCTATGGGGAGAGGGCAGTGGGCATAGTTTTGGATTGCTCTAGCAAACAGCCTGTGTGATATGATGGGCCGAATGCCCTCCTTCTGTACACTCTTATTGTTCTAAATGATATGAATAATCGTTGTCTGGATTAAGTTAAATCTTAGATATATTGGGGTAAAGGTGGATACATTTCCTTCAATCAGGATTAATGTAAAAACGTATTGTGACATTTGCACAGCCTTTTCTTTTTAAGCTTCTTTTTAAAATCTGTCCATTTGTTCAAACATTGACTGAAGAAAGGATCTATGGTTAACTTCATTTTTCTCATCGTACTGTACCGCATTGAGCAACAGAAAGTCAGTTATATTGAACTGTAATTCGACAAGAAAAAAGTATACTTTAATTGTTGGAAAAGCTGTTCAACATTTAGACACTCAGTCAAGGTCTGAAAATAGGATTGCTGTTGTTAGTTGGGTGCTGTCTGAATTGTGTACAGTAACAGATGGGTACAAGTGACTTATACAATTGGGGGTTCTAATTACATTACACACTGCAAGGACGTGGCTTGAGAATCACTGAGTGTGAAACTAATGGATTGCAGTCTTGTATTTGAAAGAAATTGTCAGGACAATGCACTACCAAGGTAGATAAGTCCCTCTAAACATTGTTATAGACTTATAGATAACAAAACTACAGTAAATTCATATTATTTCAGACGCTAATGGAAACTGTTTCTGCACATTTTACTGTGATAGAGTGCACCATATACCTAGTCAGAAACTTTTTGTACTTAAAGACTGTTTTTACTTTTAATAATTGAAGGTCACTTTTTGTCCCCCCCAAACCAAGTACCTCAATACTCAAAGTATCAGTCTTTGCAAACCATACATTGAATTATATTAGAGTGCACTCATGTGGGATGCATAGAACAAGTAACTTGGGTTCAAAATGTACTGAATGTAGGATTATCCTTTGTAAAGCTACTCATTGTGATTAATTTTTTTTAGAGATTCATGAATGAAGCTTACAGAAAATGCTTGAGTCACTTCTGACAAAAAAGAGCGTAGAATGAATACACAACCCAGCGGGTGGTGCTGATTTTTGTCATTACCTGACCTTCGATGAATGCCCTCATGTCATCAGGAATTTCTTGCTAGTGAGCAGGATAGTTCTGTGAACATGCTGTTTCTGGAGCAGCATGTTTAGTTGTAGTAAATGCGACACACATATCTAATCTGCCATGATATTACAACCAATATTGTTTTTAACCAGACTCAGTGAGAGTATCATTTGTAACAATGAAAGCACTACCTTAACTCTGAATATTAACGTGAAATTCCTGGCGATATAAGGCGCTTTAGTGCCTGTGCAGTACTCTTGTGACTAATTCCCAATCATAAATTATATAATGGTAAAATATGCAATTGCTGCCTCTTGAACAACATGCAACCAACATATGTTTGAATCTTAAAGGGAATTGTTACATGCACATCCTTGACATTTGATAGGACTTCCTTCTATAAGAGGCGATCTCCCTTGTACTCCATTTGTAGATTTGTAACCAGAAATCCCACTAAAATATTAGTGAGACAACAAAATAATTTGAATAATATCTTTGTGTTCTTCAGAAATACTGTAAATGTTTTGTGCAATGATCAGTTTTCCTTGACCGCATGTGAACTAAAAGTGGGAGCTGCCTGGACTCAAATGAAAGGTTGCGTCCGCTAGGATAGCTTTATGTATTGAAAGAGGAAAATCCTGTGAAAGCTGAATACAGTTTAAAAATCTTTTATTAATCAGAAATACTCTCTTTCAAGTAAAACTGGGCATTAGAAAATAGAATTTCTGCCTCCAGCAACTGCGAACAGCTGCAGAAATCAAATGAGAGAAGAGGCATTACTTTGTGCAAAGTTTAATGACCACATTTCTGTTTGTAAATTACATGAGACAAACTCGGTTGTTGAGCATCGCATCACTATCAGAAATTTGATGATTTGACTGACTATGGCAAGTTTCATTTTTATGTTTGGCAAAATTTTATACAAGAGATTTTTTTTTCAATTGTAATTGCTTGTGTGCTTATTGATTTGTGACCTTTATTGAAGACTTCAATATCCTTTCCCATAAGTCTATCTCTTCATCTTAGATTGGTTTCATATTTTCCAAGAGTACTGTACTCACAGATCAGCCCTATGGGTGTTACTGAGCTGCCCTTTGACTACAGAATCCAAATTTTAATCCTCCCAAAAATGATTATAACAAATCCCACAGTACGTTACTATTCTCCAAACTACTTTGCAATATTCAGAATTGTTGTTTCTTTAATGGTTACTGTATGATATCAGTTACAGATACTTTGAAAGGAGAAAAAAAACATATGCAGTGCCCAAAGGGTTACTAATATTATCTAGTTGCTGAAGCTGATTAACTGCTTTTGAAATTTAGCAAAACAAACTTTTTTTTACAATCTTTCCATTTCTTTAATGAAAAAAAAATGTTTCCACTCTCCTGAAGGCATTGGCGCTTTGCTGCGGGTTGATTTCAGGAGTACCGGTCACCTCTGGTACTTCATTTATTTTTGTGTTAGCCATGACATTAGGTCTCGTTAACTGTGAGGGATCTCAGAGTAGAGAGCAATCCTGTCTGGATCCGGCATCGAAACACACTCCAGTGCTCACTGGATAGAGACCAGGTGCAGGTACCTTGGCTGATACTCTCTTCTCCGATCCAGGCCACTGGGGCCAATTGTAACGTCTCTCCTGCTGCTTGGCTGAGAACAGCTAACTCAGCACAGATCAGACCCGGAGCCTTCCTGATCTGTATCACTGGTTAAGTTCACTGAGTCCAGGGAATCGAGAGACCTGTCTGTTTTGTAAATTAATTTAAAAGAATAAAGCCTGACATTTTCAAATGGACCAAACCTGTAAACCTGTGAATCACTGTGAAGTTAGCAGTGCTGTGATGTTAAGATAGAGGACATTACCTGATTTTAGAAATATTGACTATGTAAATAAATTGTACTATCACAATATCCCTTCCTTTCTAAAAAAAAAATGTAACGTAACAATTTGAGAGATTCTTGTAATTTAACTGGCAGTGCATGTTTTTTGTATCTGTGTTCCCTTCGATTCTCTGTGAATCAACACTGCAATTAGGTAAAGTGCTTAAAGAAAGACGGGTACGGGCTTGCTCCATTCCACGGCAGATGTGAAGCTTGTCCAGATTTCAAATGATAATTATGGCTTTGAACAGGTCTCTCACATGACATAATTAGAACTGAAAATATAAACATTTAAAAATGTATAACAAGTCATTATTTCTGTCAACAATGCAACTAATTTTACTTTTTAATCAAAACAAAACTGCAAATGACCACATTTGTTAATGTGATGAAGTAAAACAAAAATAGACTTGCGCCTTTTTTTTTCAAAGGCATGTTTTCTCTTTCCCTTGGGTTTTCTGTTAAAAGTATAACATCACAAAATGACATCCTTTATCTCCTGCATGAAACCCTCTAATTGCCGTCTGTGGATCATTTCTCATTTCACCCTCTGAGTACTGAATATTTCGACCAACTTTCAAAATCCAGTACACCAGCATTCTCCATAGTAGTGTATGAGAGGCAGCTACCCGGCCTTATTTTTAACCAACCCACTTGCATGTGTATTGGGGTGGAGAAGGAAAATGTTATCCAAAATGTTTCAGACCATTATTATCTGTCAGTAAATGTTTAAATGTGTTAACTGCAGTTATGAGCTTTTAATCATTTTTTTGAAATACAATATCGGCAGAAAAAGAATAAAATACTTCAAGTAATATTATCCAACTCTTCTGAAATCTCCTATAGTCGCCTCTAGTAACGGTTGCTCTGTCTCCCTTTCTATTTTTTGGGTGAATGCTCATTTGCACTCTTCCTGTTTATTTGCATTATATTTTTCTATGGAGAATTTGATCGACTTGAGTCGTAAAATATTCTGAACCAACCCTACCCAGCGTTCTGAATTATATACACTTTGAACAGGCATGACAACGTTCTCGCAAGCTGTTGGGTGTTTGCTTTATTCATTCATATATCGTGCGCTGTCCTGAATA
This sequence comes from Squalus acanthias, assembly GCA_030390025.1. Lineage (NCBI taxonomy): Eukaryota > Metazoa > Chordata > Chondrichthyes > Squaliformes > Squalidae > Squalus > Squalus acanthias. The sequence continues at coordinate 16,020,437 of CM059447.1, read as the reverse complement.
GAAGTTACATTTTTTAAACCAAGAAAATTACAAAAATGTAGGAGGTGCAGCTTTTTAAAAGTGATTATGGTCCAGTAAAGCGAAGTACAATGGAGATCCAGATTCTGTCACGATAGGTGGTGATAACACCTGTCATTAGTCTATCAAATCTTCTGCCATGCTACATGTTGAATACAGATTGTAATAACCAAAAGGAAGCTTATGATGAAATGGAATTTTTTTTCCGCTGAATCAAAGGATACTGTAAACTGAGAAGTGTATGTGACTCTCACACTATTGAGCTACTTTCTAATATTTTGCATGACAGACACGCAGACAACCATTTTTTTGCAGATGTTACATGACAGCAAATATGTGTACTCTGAATGCAACAAGGGCCACTCAGCACGCAGAGAGTTATTAGCCAAGATAAGTACCGTCAGTGCAATCTCCAGTCAAATTCAGCTGGAAGATAACTAGGGAAAAAATAAATGTTGGCCTTTCTTCTTGCCTGTTCCTTCCCACCATGAATTCATAACTGTGTTTATGCATTACCACCAACATATTTAAATGAGAAATGCTGGCGCTTAATATCAGACCAGATAACGAGATCCTTTAAATTGGGTCTTTTTGAAAAAGCGCACAAAATGTGATTATTTAGTGTTTTGCATTTCATGACCCAAGTCGTGGAATTACATCCATTCCAAGATCATCAGTTAGTTCTGTTGAATATATCTTTTACAAATGCATCTCTGAAGTATACAAATGCAATTGTGAATAGAATGCTTCAGAAACAAATTACAGCTTTTATTTTTATGTGCAGTCTTTGATTCTCTTTTAATGTCATTTTATTATTTTGTTTGTCATTCCTTTGGTGCAAGGTCTGAATGGAAATCAGTTGCTCCTGACTAATTGGGTTATTACATTTCTTTTGAGTGCAAACACTGTATACATATTTTTAAATATAATAAAATATGTGAGGATTTAAAATAAAAAAAAATGAATGTCTTGGCAGCGTTGCTGTCTTCATTTGAATAAATTAATTCAACCATCTCCCAGTCAGAAGAGCTGAAAACGAATCGTGAACAGTAGCTCCGGATAACTCCAGCATCACACAGATTTGTGTTTTTTTTAATATATAAACTTTCTTATACAACCAGTTGGAATTATGCGTCATTGTAAAACAGAACCTTGCAGCTACTAGTTATTTAATTACAGGTTCTGGGCATTTTACTATTTGCTTTTGGTGCTGTGAGACCACACTGAGCTACTTGTAGGCATTCCAGGAATAAGAAAAGGCACAATTGGAAAATCACTAAGAGGGGGTGGGGGAGAGGGTTAAATGATCCCCAGACTTAAAGGAACAGTTGAAATATGGAAATGATGCTGTACATGTTTTACTGCTGTTCGATTTTTATCCCAGCGTGTGTAGAAGAAAACCAATCCAAAGCGGGTAGCGTCTAGACGGTTACTACTGCATTCTCACACTTTTCTTTCCAAAATCATGTGCAGCAGCAACTTTGAGTCCGTTGTATAAAAACAGAAAATTCTGGCAATGCACACCAGGAAAAGAGAAAAAACAGTGAACCCAGGATTACAGCTATCTCCAAGACCCAGGATTACAGATTACAGATATCTCCAAGTGGTTCACTGCCACTTCTCTTCTAGGAATGCCTACCTCAAAAGAGAAAAGACAGCTTCATGTTTTGGGTATGAACGTTCATCAGAAGCTTGCAATTCTGATGAAGGGTTCAGACCAAAAAACATTCACTTATCTTTGCTCTTTTCAGATTCTGCTTGTGCATTTGTAGAATTTTCTGCTTTATTTCAAATTTCCACAATTCCTTTTTTAAAATTTTTTATTTCAACTTGTTAAAATTGTAAAATAAATAAAGCGGGGAAAAAAATCCTGGAAATACACAGAAGGTCAATCGCCATCTGGAAGAAAACTGCATTAGCGCTAGCTTTTTGTGTTCTTTTTTCCCCAAATGTTTTACATTCACAGTTTTTCTTTTCATCTCCCCCTTGTTAAAATGTGCCAGCCACACATTTCAAAGGAAATTCATATTCGAATGACTTTTTTTTAACAAAAGCTTTCCAAACATTTTCATGTGCTATCTCATTTGTAAAATTATTCGTGATGTTCTTACAGAGAGCAGAATTGAAGTTTGTGTTGTGGTTCTGATATATTGAAAGCTGTTAAAGGAGATTCATTATTCATAGGCTAAAATGTGGCTAGTGGGCTTTGACAGTGCGTTGGTTTTGAACTGCAATATAGCTGTTTTTCTGACTGTTCAGGAACCCAGCTGTTACTACTGGTGGGCACCCAGATCCAAATTAAAATCTCAAGGCGAATCCCCTTCGCCATTACACAAGGAGGTTAAAAAAGGAGAAAACAAGAAAGCTTCATTTCTCTTCAGAAGTCATTGTTTCCTTTTGTTCCAAGACTGTGGGCTTGAGAGGCTGACACACAACTCACACATACACTTGTGTTCCGATTAAAAAAGAAGTTAAGAATATTGCAGGAAAAACAGGATATCGGTTGCAGAGGATGGGAAACTGGCACTGAACTCCGGACTGCTGGAGTTAAGTGAGTGTTGGGAATGAGATTGGTGCCAGGAGTTTGAGTCAGATGTTCAGTGGAGGCAGGAGAGAGTGTGAGAGACTACAGATACAATTTGTCTCAGGGCTAGAGCCAGGATCCCGGAATTAATTCAGCAGAGTCAAAATCATTTGGGACGGAATGATAGAGCTGTACTCATTCCTAAAATGAACTGCTGTATTAACAAGACTGTGCTAAACTAATCAAACTAGACATGTAGGAGTAAGCCAGACCCGATTGGAGGTTTTTTGATTGCACGAAGGTACGTTATACCTTTATTCTTGAGACAGTCATCCTTGAAACGAGGGTGTGTATTTATATAAGAGAGTGGAGGAGTGGGGAGCATCTCCTCTGCAATAACGCTGTGAGCACTTAGTCAAACAAATGCAAAGAATCTGAAAGACTAACAAAACACTTCTTACGTGCTGAACTCGTGCTGTGCGATATTAGCAACAAATGTATTAAACCATCCGATGAAATTCCTGTTTTAACAAAAGCATCAAACCGTTTAATTTAAACAATTTAGGCCTTTATTAAATTAGCAGAGGGATTTTGTACCAGCACGCTAACGTGTTTGCCACTAATATTACACGGCAAACCTTGAAGAATAAAAGTCCTTCCAATTATTTTTAAAAAAATGTCTTTTTAACTTTTTCCAGAGAGACAACAAAAAAATATTAAGCAGTTTAATCTCAGCAATAAGTCACAAATTGAGATGCCCTGCGGTTATACAGTTGTGGCCTCAAAACCGTGTGGGGTCTCTGCATCATGCACTGTCCCTGGCTTAGAAGGTGGCAATCCCTGATCACGTGTCTACTGCCCATGCTGCCCCATACCTGGCCAGCAATAAGCGTATGATAGCGTCCCAGGATGAATCTCCCTGTGAAGGAGCTCCTGGCCTCCGCTCAGTGGCCTCTCCATGACGGCTTGGCTGGGTTCAGGAATGGTTCTTGCGGGGAATTCTACAGGGAGCTAATTTGCACCCTCCCACTCCCTGGCACAGACCGCAGTGTGCAGCACCACCCACAGCTGAGAAATTCTATACATGCAAAGGAAGTTGAGGGAAGGCACTATAAACAAAAGAAAGACGGTAAATTGTACCAAAAAGAAACTTTCTACAATTTGTATTTAATAGTGAAAAAGGCAGCTGGGGTTGAAATTCCTATCTTCACTAATTTTACCAAATAATTAGACATGAGTATAAAGTGCTGGACCACAACTTATTATTCAAATCTAGCTTCTGGCTAAAGTAAAGAAAGACAGCCCCATGGAGACTAATAGGTGGGTGGGAGAGAAAATAGTCATCTTTGGTGTTTTTCTGAAGATAGAATCACGAGTGAAGCTGAAGCAATTTTTTGGCAGTGTAATCACTCCTAACCTCCACTATTCATCTATCTGTATAGACCTGGATTTTCCTGGGGACTTGTGCCATATGACATAGGGATCCTTGAAATTCTGGGCTACGTGACTTACCCTATTAATTACGTCACTCCATATTGTCTTTGTACTTTTACACCACTCCGCCATTACCCCCGCCGAAAATAGTTAGGAGGTAATCATCATAGCTCCGCCCTTATTACAATTAATGGTGATCGCGATTTTCCTGCCTTTTAAGACAGTTTTCACGCTGCTGCCATTTAGACTGAAAAATAATAGCACTGGTGGCCTGGCAGCCGAGTGATTTATTGATTTTAAATGTATTCTCTGATTGCATTTAAATGACATGTTAATGTGTTTGCTGATCGGGACTTGTAGGAAGACAGATTCTTAAACCTGTCATGTCATGTCAATGTCATGCCAATAAAACAATTCTTTTCTTTTCTGTATTTTCTAAACAATGTTTCCTTTTTGAGCATTTATTGGTGCTAATTTGCTACTTTACAAATTTGTTTAACCAAAAGATCCATTGAAATAAATAAATGCCTAAAAAAAATTTCAACAGTTGTGTGTACAGATGTTTAATCTGTGGCAGGCAAAGCCGAGCAGCGGCACTGCAGTTTTTAAATGAAGTTATCAGGAATCTTCTATGGAATGATGGAAGTAGAGTGGCCATTGGCAGCACTGCTTCTGATTCGTTGCTATACTCTAATTAGGAAACCAGGAAACTATGGAGTAGGTTTATCATTGGTCAGATCGGCATGCTAGATGGTGAAATTTATGATCAATGTCACTCATCTCGTTATTGCAGGAACATCTGGGCCATAATCGCTCTCACTCTCCATTGTTGTTCTATCTATATAATCACGCCCACTGTCTATTGTTGTTCCATCCATATAATCACTCCCACTGTCTATTGTTGTTCTATCTATATAATCACGCCCACTGTCTATTGTTCTATCTATATAATCACGCCCACTGTCTGTTGTTCTATCTATATAATCACTCCCACTGTCTATTGTTCTATCTATATAATCACTCCCACTGTCTGTTGTTCTATCTATATAATCACTCCCACTGTCTATTGTTCTTCTAACTATATAATCACGCCCACTGTCTATTGTTGGTCTATCTATATAATCACTCCCACTGTCTATTGTTCTATCTATATAATCACTCCCACTGTCTATTGTTGTTTTATCTATATAATCACTCCTACTGTCTGTTGTTGTTCTATCTATATAATCACACCCACTCTCCATTGTTGGTCTATCTGTACAAAAAAAAGGTAGATTGTCACCCTCCAAATGTCACACTTGAGTGTGTCAAAAGTATTAACCAGTATAAGAAGTATCAGAAAGAAAGGACGCTTCTTTTTTCTGACCTGGAACCTGAAATTTACAAGCGCCTACCAGTCTGCAAATAACAATTAAACTCTTGATTGATCTCTGGACTTATTTCGGACAGTTCGCACTTGGGGCACCTGAGCATTGGCCTTCAAGGGAGAGACGAGGTTAGCAGCTAAACAGCACAACAGTGTTCCAGATCCCAGGCTACCCCTGAGCAATACCATGGGAGACCAGATGTGTGTGTTTATGCATTTGGTGGTATTGTTCTCTCTTTTCTTAACCAATTCTCTCCTTAGTTCTCCCAAAGGCGCTAACTCCTTGCTTTAGCTTGGTACCATGGGCATCAGTCACCCGTTGATGCCTCTCCCAAGGAACAATTATTCACGTGTGAGCCTTGGCTGTGGGAATCAACAGGCTATTGAATCACAGAGGTGTGATTCTATCCTCAACTGACATGTAGAAATGCGTATTAACAGCAAGAGGCTCTGGATGGTGATTAGGAGCAAGAACTCTCTATGGTTTCCCTTCCTATCCAAGTGCTGATTTGGCCGCGATCAGCTAACTCAGCACAGACTGTGGATCAAATCCGGGACCTTCCTGGTCTGTTTGCCTCCGCTATTGACTGGATAATACCATGGGGCCATGGGGGAAGCCAGCAGTGTTACCTTCAACCAGAACATTTGAGTCGCAGCTTTCCCTATCGCTCAGCTGATTTAAGGAAACCTGTAACTGAGCCACACAGACTAAAAGGTCTCAGAATTGATTCCAGTCTGTGCCAGGTTAGTTGATTTTACCCAGGTTGGCAGTGGCGGTACCACAGTTTGCCTCGGCTCCCTGCGACAGAGAGGGGAAAATCACCCAGAGTTCCTGTTCCTGATTACTAGTCCCGTGAACTCTGCTGGAAAGTGTGCAGGTGTGGACTATCGGGTGTCAACAGGATCAGGCTCACTGTGACAATTCCCGTGGTCAAAATCACCAGAATCTTACCAAGGCTTAAAGGGTTAAATTATGAGGACAGCTTGCATAAACCTCATTTGTATCGACTTGAATTTAGAAGGTTGAGGGGTGATCTAATCGTGGCCTTTAAAATGGTAGAGGGATTCGATCGGGTAGTTACAGAAAAACTGTTTCCTCTGGTGGGAGAATCCAGAGCACGAGGGCAGAATCTTAATATTGGCGTTAGGCCATTTAGGAGTGAAATCAGGAAACCACGTTTTCACACACAGCGTAATGGAAATCTGGAACTCTTCCCCAAAATACTGTAGATGCTGGGTCAAATGAGATTTTCAAGACTGAAATCGATAAATTTTGTTACGTAAGGGTATCAAAGGATCTGAAGCAAAGGTGAGTAAATGGAGTTGAGGTGCAGACCAGCCATGAGCTAATTGAATGACGGAACCGGCCCAAGGGGCTCAATGGTCTACTCCTGTTCCGACCATCCTATCCTAAAAACCCCGCTGACTCTCATTGTCAGAAATGCTCCCAAATAAAGAATGGCCAAAGCGGAATCAGATGGCAAACGGTCCCAATTGAACTGTACCTCAGCAGGAGGCAGTGTCTTCAGGAGAGGACGAAGAGGAGAAAAGGGAAGAAAATTGTTAAAAGATTTACGTCTGATCTGTCACAGTCACCATTGATATCCCGGCAATTCATTCAGTTAATGCGTGATGATATCCTCACTGAAAGATTAAATTTGTGAAACAATCATTGCGTGATTACTGGAATTCAATCTGCAGTCGATTACTAGGGTATAACACTGCTCTATATATTACAGTTTGTGAATTTGAAGCATGCATTAGTTCATCACATCACAATATATTACATCAAATTGTGGTTCCTTTTGAGAAAGCAGCAATTGATATAGTCCTGTGGTTCTTGCACAGTAATACAAACATGTGGTATGGAGTGGAGTGCGTTACCTCTCCACTGAATGGAGTGGGGTTATTGGCAGAAGCCCAGGAACTGGTTGGCTGGTTAGTCTGTTGGTTGGTAAATGGTGCATGGCACAAGGAGAACTAAGAAAGGGGCATAAAAAATATGGAAGAAAAATTGAGTGCTGTCGTGTGCAACAAATGGATATGTTTGATTGGTAGGGAGAGATGGATGATTTATAGGACACTGTTTCTGAACCTGCCTTTGATCTCAAGCCTACGCTGAAATGAGCTCAGTTGGGTTCAGTTTATTTGTCCATGGCCTTGAGTCTTCTTATAGAATTTACAGATGCAAATGGCATTTGTCATCCAAACAAATAACATGCCATGTGATCCTATTCCCATCAGCAAGTCTGGGAGTCAAGACGCCATTCATTTTAATAGCAGCAAGGGAGATCAAAGTGATTCTTAAAGAAGGAGGAAAAACTGAGTGATGCTTTAAATATATACCCCTCAGGTATTCTGGTTTTAACACTAGGCTCCCGATTTTGTTGCTTGTCTCTTGATTGCCACCGTGTGTAAAACTTCAACTTTTGTTATAGTGCTCTCAACTTTTCAAAACTTGTTACCTGCCTGTGTGGGGCAAGGGCTGTGAGAAATCAAACTTGTCAATCAGGAGTGACGGCTATTAAGTGGGGTGTCCCAACTGTCACAACCTTTATAAAGTATTTGATGAAAGCGAGTGCTTAACTCTGGTTTGGCAGTATTCCTTCAGGCAGTGGTTTGCCATTTTTGTTTCCATGCCAGATTTCGTGTTTTTTTGTTGTTGCCCTTTCTCTGTTGTGAAGCCTTGCTCCTTCACTGTGCTGTCACGTTGCACTTTTGCCAGTTCTTCTCCTGAATTCTCCGCTGTTTTTCTTCTTTGACTCCAGTTTTCTCCCTCCTCTTCGAAACACCCTGCCCAACAACCGATGTAGTGTACCAGCATCTCTGTTCAAGTGTCTACCCTTTGTGGCTGAGCATAGGTACTGAGTGCGCCTGAGGTACTCAACTGTAGGGACATCCGAGCCAAGCCTAATCGTATCCTCACAAAGGGGTAGACCTTGACTTTGTGCAATAGAGTAAAACTTGTGATAGCGAGTCGGCAGCCAGTTTTACATCTCTCCTGATTTTTATTTCCATTGACTTAGGAACATAGGAACAGGGGAAGGTCATTCAACCCCTCAAGCCTGTTCCGCCAGTGGAATTTCGATGGAAATAAAAATCGGGAAAGATGTAATGCGAGCTGCCAACTTGCTATCGCCCATTTTGCACTGTCGCACAAAGTCAAGATCTACCCCTCAATACCCATACATTGGTACTTCCAACCGGGCTTATCGTGCAATGATGAGGAGTGGGGAAACCTGGCTAATTGTTTTCCCTCGAGGGTTGCTGAAACCCCTATAGCTGCCGCAGATAAAATCAGCTGTCTCAGTACAGATCAGTCATCGAAGCTGGGATTTTCCAGGTGTCTCCGTACCAAACTGGATGATGCATTTACCCACTGAGCCACATGGACCTTATTCTGATCGTCCTGCTGCTTCACTTGGTTTTTTTTTCTTTGTTCTATTGTCTTGCACACCTTTTCTCCATCTTTCTGCTCCTTTCCTTTATTCCTACTCCACCTTGCCATGAATTCTTTTTTGATACCTCCTTAGCCACTATTTGTTTTCTGACTGCTCCTTGGTGCAAAGAAAGAAAGAGGCAGTGAGGTAAAGGACAAATGGCACTGCAACAGAAGGAAAGAAAAGATTCGACAGGAGAGGAAGTATAATATTCACCACCGAGAAAAGAGGTAATACAGACAGACAAAAATAAAAAATAAAGGAAAAGAAAGATGGAAAGTAACCACGGAGAAAGATTTAAGGATCAGAGAACAATGAAAAAAATGATAAGAAAGGGGGAAGAAATAGTAAATGTAACTAACAGGACGAGGCAGTTGCTGAGCATTAATAGCCACACGTAACGTGCTGGTTTGCCTTTAACCTGTTGCACAGGGAGTAATGTTGTAACTCCATCCTACGAGCAGGGAGTCAACCCTCTGGGGGGTGTTGGAAATTTGGACACATTCTGCCCATGATCTTCCGACCATTAAAATTAATGGTTAGAAAAACATGGGCAGCGCGGCCAATGCAATCCCGCCCGGCAAGGCTCCCTGCAAGCAGTGCAGACCCATAAATTTACTCACGTAATGAGGGTAATGTTAACTTCTGGCGAGTTTGACTACAATGGAAACAAAAATGGGGAGTGGTGTATAACGGGCGACCGATCTGATATCGCTCCATTTACATTTTCGGCAAAAGTTAAAATGACCCTCAATGACATAAAGATGCTCCTGGATGACCTCCTATACCCCCATTCCCTCACATGCACCCAAAACTGCACCCATATGCACACACACATACATAAATACATACATACAATCATACATACACCAAGCACGCTCACACCAGGCACACCGACACACACCAACACCAGGCACACTCACACACACCTACACCAGGCACACTCACACACCTACACCAGGCACCCTCGCACACCTACACCAGGCACACATGCACACCAACACACACCTACACCAGGCACACTCGCACACCTACACACACCTACACCAGGCACACTTGCACACCGACACACACCGACACCAGGCACCCTCGCACACCGACACCAGGCACACTTGCACACCTACACCAGGCACACATGCACACCAACACACACCTACACCAGGCACACTCGCACACCAACACCAGGCACACTTGCACACCTACACACACCTACACCAGGCACACTCACACACCTACACCAGGCACACTCACACACCGACACCAGGCACACTCTCACACCGACACCAGGCACACTCACACCTACACCAGGCACACTCGCACACCAACACCAGTCACACTCACACACACCTACACCAGGCACACTCACACACTCCTGCACCAGGCACACTCACACACACCTACACCAGACACACTCGCACACCTTCACCAGGCACACACTCACACACCTGCACCAGGCACACTCGCACACCTGCACCAGGCACACTCGCACACCTTCACCAGGCACACTCTCACACACCTGCACCAGGCACACTCGCACACCTGCACCAGGCACACTCACACACACCTGCACCAGGCACACTCACACACCTACACCAGGCACACTCACGCACACCTACACCAGGCACACTCACGCACACCTACACCAGGCACACTCGCACACCTGCACCAGGCACACTCACACACACCTACACCAGGCACACTCTCACACCGACAACAGGCACACTCACACCTACACCAGGCACACTTGCACACCTACACCAGGCACACTTGCACACCTACACCAGGCACACTCGCACACCTACACCAGGCACACTCACACACACCTACACCAGGCACACTCACACACCTACACCAGGCACACACACACACACCTACACCAGGCACACTCACACACCGACACCAGGCACACTCACACACACCTACACCAGGCACACTCACACACCTACACCAGGCACACTCACACACCTACACCATGCACACTCACACAGACCGACACCAGGCACACTCACACACCGACACCAGGCACACTCACACACACCGACACCAGGCACACTCGCACACACCTACACCAGGCACACTCGCACACACCTACACCAGGCACACTCGCACACACCTGCACCAGGCACACTCGCACACACCTACACCAGGCACACTCACACACACCTGCACCAGGCACACTCGCACACACCTACACCAGGCACACTCGCACACACCTACACCAGGCACACTCGCACACACCTGCACCAGGCACACTCGCACACACCTACACCAGGCACACTCACACACCTACACCAGGGACACACTTACACCAGGCACACTCACACACACCTACACCAGGCACACTCGCACACACCTACACCAGGGACACACTTACACCAGGCACACTCACACACACCTACACCAGGCACACACGCACACCTACACCAGGGGCACACTCACACACACCTGCACCAGGCACACACACACACCTACACCAGGCACACTCGCACACCTGCACCAGGCACACTCACACACACCTACACCAGGCACACTCGCACACCTGCACCAGGCACACTCACACACACCTGCACCAGGCACACTCACACACACCTACACCAGGCACACTCACACACACCTACACCAGGCACAGTCACACACACCTACACCAGGCACAGTCACACACACCTACACCAGGCACACTCACACACCTACACCAGACACACTCGCACACCTACACCAGGCACACTCGCACACCTACACCAGGCACACTCGCACACCTACACCAGGCACACTCGCACACCTACACCAGACACACTCGCACACCTACACCAGACACACTCGCACACCTACACCAGGCACACTCGCACACCTACACCAGGCACACTCGCACACCTACACCAGACACACTCGCACACCTACACCAGGCACACTCGCACACCTACACCAGGCACACTCGCACACCTACACCAGACACACTCGCACACCGACACCAGACACACTCACACACCTACACCAGACACACTCACACACCTACACCAGGCACACTCACACACCTACACCAGGCACACTCACACACACCTACACCAGGGACACTCACACACACCTACACCAGGGACACTCGCACACCTACACCAGGCACACTCGCACACACCTACACCAGGCACACTCGCACACACCTACACCAGGCACACTTGCACACACCTACACCAGGCACACTCGCATACCTACACCAGACACACTCACACACACCTACACCAGGCACACTCGCACACCTACACCAGGCACACTCGCACACCTACACCAGGCACACTCGCACACACCTACACCAGGCACACTCACACACCTACACCAGGCACACTCACACACCGACACCAGGCACACTCTCACACCGACACCAGGCACACTCACACCTACACCAGGCACACTCACACACACCGACACACACCTACACCAGGCACGCTCACACACACCTGCACCAGGCACGCTCACACACACCTGCACCAGGCACACTCACACACCTACACGAGGCACACTCACACCTACACCAGGCACACACACACACACCTACACCAGGCACACTCACACACCTACACCAGGCACACTCACACACACCTACACCAGGCACGCTCACACACACCTGCACCAGGCACACTCACACACCTACAGTAGGCACACTCACACCTACACCAGGCACACACACACACACCTACACCAGGCACACTCACACGCCTACACCAGGCACACTCACACACACCTACACCAGGCACACTCACACACCTACACTAGGCACACTCACACCGACACCAGGCACACACACACACACCTACACCAGGCACACTCACACGCCTACACCAGGCACACTCACACACACTCACACACACCTACACCAGGCACACTCACACACACCTACACCAGGCACACTCACACACCGACACCAGGCACACTCACACACCTACACCAGGCACACTCGCACACCTACACCAGGCACACTCGCACACCTACACCAGGCACACTCACACACACCGACACCAGGCACACTCAGACACACCTACACCAGGCACACTCACACACACCTACACCAGGCACACTCACACACACCTACACCAGGCACACTCACACACCTACACCAGGCACACTCACACACCTACACCAGGCACACTCACACACCTACACCAGGCACACTCACACACACCTACACCAGGCACACTCACACACCGACACCAGGCACACTCACACACACCTACACCAGGCACACTCACACACCTACACCAGGCACACTCACACACCTACACCATGCACACTCACACAGACCGACACCAGGCACACTCACACACCGACACCAGGCACACTCGCACACACCGACACCAGGCACACTCGCACACACCTACACCAGGCACACTCGCACACACCTACACCAGGCACACTCGCACACACCTGCACCAGGCACACTCGCACACACCTACACCAGGCACACTCACACACACCTGCACCAGGCACACTCGCACACACCTACACCAGGCACACTCGCACACACCTACACCAGGCACACTCGCACACACCTGCACCAGGCACACTCGCACACACCTACACCAGGCACACTCACACACCTACACCAGGGACACACTTACACCAGGCACACTCACACACACCTACACCAGGCACACTCGCACACACCTACACCAGGGACACACTTACACCAGGCACACTCACACACACCTACACCAGGCACACACGCACACCTACACCAGGGGCACACTCACACACACCTGCACCAGGCACACACACACACCTACACCAGGCACACTCGCACACCTGCACCAGGCACACTCACACACACCTACACCAGGCACACTCGCACACCTGCACCAGGCACACTCACACACACCTGCACCAGGCACACTCACACACACCTACACCAGGCACACTCACACACACCTACACCAGGCACAGTCACACACACCTACACCAGGCACAGTCACACACACCTACACCAGGCACACTCACACACCTACACCAGACACACTCGCACACCTACACCAGGCACACTCGCACACCTACACCAGGCACACTCGCACACCTACACCAGGCACACTCGCACACCTACACCAGACACACTCGCACACCTACACCAGACACACTCGCACACCTACACCAGGCACACTCGCACACCTACACCAGGCACACTCGCACGCCTACACCAGACACACTCGCACACCTACACCAGGCACACTCGCACACCTACACCAGACACACTCGCACACCGACACCAGACACACTCACACACCTACACCAGACACACTCACACACCTACACCAGGCACACTCACACACCTACACCAGGCACACTCACACACACCTACACCAGGGACACTCACACACACCTACACCAGGGACACTCGCACACCTACACCAGGCACACTCGCACACACCTACACCAGGCACACTCGCACACACCTACACCAGGCACACTTGCACACACCTACACCAGGCACACTCGCATACCTACACCAGACACACTCACACACACCTACACCAGGCACACTCGCACACCTACACCAGGCACACTCGCACACCTACACCAGGCACACTCGCACACTCCTACACCAGGCACACTCACACACACCTACACCAGGCACACTCACACACCTACACCAGGCACACTCACACACCGACACCAGGCACACTCTCACACCGACACCAGGCACACTCACACCTACACCAGGCACACTCACACACACCGACACACACCTACACCAGGCACGCTCACACACACCTGCACCAGGCACGCTCACACACACCTGCACCAGGCACACTCACACACCTACACGAGGCACACTCACACCTACACCAGGCACACACACACACACCTACACCAGGCACACTCACACACCTACACCAGGCACACTCACACACACCTACACCAGGCACGCTCACACACACCTGCACCAGGCACACTCACACACCTACAGTAGGCACACTCACACCTACACCAGGCACACACACACACACCTACACCAGGCACACTCACACGCCTACACCAGGCACACTCACACACACCTACACCAGGCACACTCACACACCTACACTAGGCACACTCACACCGACACCAGGCACACACACACACACCTACACCAGGCACACTCACACGCCTACACCAGGCACACTCACACACACTCACACACACCTACACCAGGCACACTCACACACACCTACACCAGGCACACTCACACACCGACACCAGGCACACTCACACACCTACACCAGGCACACTTGCACACCTACACCAGGCACACTCGCACACCTACACCAGGCACACTCACACACACCGACACCAGGCACACTCAGACACACCTACACCAGGCACACTCACACACACCTACACCAGGCACACTCACACACACCTACACCAGGCACACTCACACACCTACACCAGGCACACTCACACACCTACACCAGGCACACTCACACACACCTACACCAGGCACACTCGCACACACCTACACCAGGCACACTCGCACACACCTGCACCAGGCACACTCGCACACACCTACACCAGGCACACTCACACACCTACACCAGGGACACACTTACACCAGGCACACTCACACACACCTACACCAGGCACACTCGCACACACCTACACCAGGGACACACTTACACCAGGCACACTCACACACACCTACACCAGGCACACTCGCACACCTACACCAGGGGCACACTCACACACACCTGCACCAGGCACACTCACACACCTACACCAGGCACACTCGCACACCTGCACCAGGCACACTCACACACACCTACACCAGGCACACTCGCACACACCTACACCAGGCACACTCACACACCTACACCAGGGACACACTTACACCAGGCACACTCACACACACCTACACCAGGCACACTCGCACACACCTACACCAGGGACACACTTACACCAGGCACACTCACACACACCTACACCAGGCACACTCGCACACCTACACCAGGGGCACACTCACACACACCTGCACCAGGCACACTCACACACCTACACCAGGCACACTCGCACACCTGCACCAGGCACACTCACACACACCTACACCAGGCACACTCGCACACCTGCACCAGGCACACTCACACACACCTGCACCAGGCACACTCACACACACCTACACCAGGCACACTCACACACACCTACACCAGGCACAGTCACACACACCTACACCAGGCACAGTCACACACACCTACACCAGGCACACTCACACACCTACACCAGGCACACTCGCACACCTACACCAGGCACACTCGCACACCTACACCAGGCACACTCGCACACCTACACCAGGCACACTCGCACACCTACACCAGACACACTCGCACACCTACACCAGACACACTCGCACACCTACACCAGGCACACTCGCACACCTACACCAGGCACACTCGCACACCTACACCAGACACACTCGCACACCTACACCAGGCACACTCGCACACCTACACCAGACACACTCGCACACCGACACCAGACACACTCACACACCTACACCAGACACACTCACACACACCTACACCAGGGACACTCACACACACCTACACCAGGGACACTCGCACACCTACACCAGGCACACTCGCACACACCTACACCAGGCACACTCGCACACACCTACACCAGGCACACTTGCACACACCTACACCAGGCACACTCGCATACCTACACCAGACACACTCACACACACCTACACCAGGCACACTCGCACACCTACACCAGGCACACTCGCACACCTACACCAGGCACACTCGCACACTCCTACACCAGGCACACTCACACACACCTACACCAGGCACACTCACACACCTACACCAGGCACACTCACACACCGACACCAGGCACACTCTCACACCGACACCAGGCACACTCACACCTACACCAGGCACACTCACACACACCGACACACACCTACACCAGGCACGCTCACACACACCTGCACCAGGCACGCTCACACACACCTGCACCAGGCACACTCACACACCTACACGAGGCACACTCACACCTACACCAGGCACACACACACACACCTACACCAGGCACACTCACACACCTACACCAGGCACACTCACACACACCTACACCAGGCACGCTCACACACACCTGCACCAGGCACACTCACACACCTACAGTAGGCACACTCACACCTACACCAGGCACACACACACACACCTACACCAGGCACACTCACACGCCTACACCAGGCACACTCACACACACCTACACACACCTACACCAGGCACACTCACACACCTACACTAGGCACACTCACACCGACACCAGGCACACACACACACACCTACACCAGGCACACTCACACGCCTACACCAGGCACACTCACACACACTCACACACACCTACACCAGGCACACTCACACACCGACACCAGGCACACTCACACACCTACACCAGGCACACTTGCACACCTACACCAGGCACACTCGCACACCTACACCAGGCACACTCACACACACCGACACCAGGCACACTCAGACACACCTACACCAGGCACACTCACACACACCTACACCAGGCACACTCACACACCTACACCAGGCACACTCACACACATACCTACACTAGGCACACTGGCACACCTGCACTAGGCACATTCGCACACCTACACCAGGCGCTCACACACACTCCTACACCAAGCACACTCGCACACACCTACACCAGGCACACTCACACACCTACACCAGGCACACTCACACACCTACACCAGGCACACTCACACACACCTACACTAGGCATACTCGCACGCCTACACCAGGCACACTCACACACACCTACACCAGGCACACTCACACACACCTGCACTAGGCACATTCGCACACCTACACCAGGCGCTCACACACACTCCTACACCAAGCACACTCGCACACACCTACACCAGGCACACTCACACACCTACACCAGGCACACTCACACACCTACACCAGGCACACTCACACACACCTACACTAGGCATACTCGCACGCCTACACCAGGCACACTCACACACCTACACCAGGCACACTCACACACACCTACACTAGGCACACTCGCACACCTACACCAGGGGCACACTCGCACACCTACACCAGTGGCACACTCGCACACCTACACCAGTGGCACACTCGCACACCTACACCAGTGGCACACTCGCACACCTACACCAGGCACACTCACACACCTAAACCAGGCACACTCACACACCAACACCAGGCACACTCACACCTACACCAGGCACACTCACACACCTACACCAGGGGCACACTCGCACACCTACACCAGGCACACTCACACACCTACACCAGGCACACTCACACACCTACACCAGGCACACTCACACACCTACACCAGGCACACTCACACACCTACACCAGGCACACTCACACACCTACACCAGGCACTCACACACACCTACACCAGGCACACTCACACACACCGACACCAGGCACACTCGCACACACCTACACCAGGCACACTCGCACACACCTGCACCAGGCACACTCGCACACACCTACACCAGGCACACTCACACACACCTGCACCAGGCACACTCGCACACACCTACACCAGGCACACTCGCACACTCCTACACCAGGCACACTCACACACACCTGCACCAGGCACACTCGCACACACCTACACCAGGCACACTCGCACACACCTACACCAGGCACACTCACACACCTACACCAGGGACACACTTACACCAGGCACACTCACACACACCTACACCAGGCACACTCGCACACCTACACCAGGGGCACACTCACACACACCTGCACCAGGCACACTCACACACCTACACCAGGCACACTCACACACCTA
The DNA here is from genome assembly GCA_030390025.1 of Squalus acanthias. NCBI lineage: Eukaryota > Metazoa > Chordata > Chondrichthyes > Squaliformes > Squalidae > Squalus > Squalus acanthias. The sequence goes on along the minus strand of CM059447.1, from coordinate 16,001,827 downwards.
CACCAGGCACACTCACACACACCTACACCAGGCACACTCGCACACACCTACACCAGGCACACTCGCACACCTACACCAGACACACACTCGCACACCTACACCAGACACACACTCGCACACCTACACCAGGCACACTCGCACACCTACACCAGGCACACTTGCACACTCCTACACCAGGCACACTCACACACACCTACACCAGGCACACTCACACACACCGACACCAGGCACACTCACACACACCGACACCAGGCACACTCACACACCTACACCAGACACACTCGCACACCTACACCAGGCACACTCACACACACCTACACCAGGCACACTCACGCACACCTACACCAGGCACACTCACACACACCTACACCAGGCACACCCACACACACCGACACCAGGCACACTCACACACCTACACCAGGCACACTCACACACACCTACACCAGACACACTCGCACACTCGTACACCAGGCACACTCGCACACCTACACCAGGCACACTCACACACACCTACACCAGGCACACTCACACACCTGCACCAGGCACACTCACACACACCTGCACCAGGCACACTCACACACACCTACACCAGGCACAGTCACACACACCTACACCAGGGACACTCGCACACCTACACCAGGCACACTCGCACACACCTACACCAGGCACACTCGCACACACCTACACCAGGCACACTCACACACACCTACACCAGGCACACTCGCACACCTACACCAGGCACACTCACACACACCTACACCAGGCACACTCGCACACCTACACCAGGCACACTCGCACACCTACACCAGGCACACTCGCACACTCCTACACCAGGCACACTCGCACACACCGACACCAGGCACACTCACACACCTACACCAGGCACACTCACACACACCTACACCAGGCACACTCACACACACCTACACCAGGCACACTCACACACACCTACACCAGGCACACTCACACACACCTACACCAGGCACACTCACACACACCTACACCAGGCACACACTCGCACACCTACACCAGACACACTCGCACACCTACACCAGGCACACTCACACACACCTACACCAGGCACACTCACACACACCTACACCAGGCACACTCGCACACCTACACCAGGCACACTCGCACACCTACACCAGACACACTCGCACACCTACACCAGGCACACTCGCACACCTACACCAGGCACACTCACACACACCTACACCAGGCACACCCACACACACCGACACCAGGCACACTCACACACCTACACCAGGCACACTCACACACACCTACACCAGACACACTCGCACACTCGTACACCAGGCACAGTCGCACACCTACACCAGGCACACTCACACACACCTACACCAGGCACACTCACACACACCTACACCAGGCACACTCACACACACCTACACCAGGCACACTCGCACACCTACACCAGGCACACTCACACACACCTACACCAGGCACACTCACACAAACCTACACCAGGCACACTCACACACACCTACACCAGACACACTCGCACACCTACCCCAGGCACACTCGCACACACCTGCACCAGGCACACTCACACACCTACACCAGGCACACTCACACACACCTACACCAGGCACGCTCACACACACCTACACCAGGCACGCTCACACACACCTACACCAGGCACGCTCACACACACCTACACCAGGCACGCTCACACACACCTACACCAGGCACGCTCACACACACCTACACCAGGCACGCTCACACACACCTACACCAGGCACACTCACACACACGTACACCAGGCACACTCACACACCTACACCAGGCACACTCACACACACCGACACCAGACACACTCACACACACCAACACCAGGCACACTCGCACAACTACACGAGGCACACTCACACAAACCTACACCAGGCACACTCGCACACACCGACACCAGGCACACTCGCACAACTACACGAGGCACACTCGCACACACCTACACCAGGCACACTCACACACACCTACACCAGGCACACTCACACACACCTACACCAGGCACACTCACACACACCTACACCAGGCACACCCACACACACCGACACCAGGCACACTCACACACCTACACCAGGCACACTCACACACACCTACACCAGGCACACTCGCACACCTACACCAGGCACACTCACACACACCTACACCAGGCACGCTCACACACACCGACACCAGGCACACTCACACACACGTACACCAGGCACACTCACACACCTACACCAGGCACGCTCACACACACGTACACCAGGCACACTCACACACACCTACACCAGGCACACTCACACACACCTACACCAGGCACACCCACACACACCGACACCAGGCACACTCACACACCTACACCAGGCACACTCACACACACCTACACCAGGCACACTCGCACACCTACACCAGGCACACTCACACACACCTACACCAGGCACGCTCACACACACCGACACCAGGCACACTCACACACACGTACACCAGGCACACTCACACACCTACACCAGGCACGCTCACACACACCTACACCAGGCACACTCGCACAACTACACGAGGCACACTCACACAAACCTACACCAGGCACACTCGCACACACCGTCACCAGGCACACTCGCACAACTACACGAGGCACACTCGCACACACCTACACCAGGCACACTCACACACACCTACACCAGGCACACTCACACACACCTACACCAGACACACTCGCACACCTACACCAGGCACACTCACACACACCTACACCAGGCACACTCACACACCGACACCAGGCACACTCACACACACCTACACCAGGCACGCTCACACACACCTACACCAGGCACGCTCACACACACCTACACCAGGCACGCTCACACACACCTACACCAGGCACACTCACACACACCTACACCAGGCACACTCACACACACCTACACCAGGCACACTCACACACACGTACACCAGGCACACTCACACACCTACACCAGGCACACTCACACACACCTACACCAGACACACTCACACACACCAACACCAGGCACACTCGCACAACCACACGAGGCACACTCACACAAACCTACACCAGGCACACTCGCACACACCGACACCAGGCACACTCGCACACACCTACACCAGGCACACTCACACACACCTACACCAGGCACACTCACACACACCTACACCAGGCACACTCGCACACCTACACCAGGCACACTCACACACACCTACACCAGGCTCACCCACACACACCGACACCAGGCACACTCACACACCTACACCAGGCACACTCACACACAACTACACCAGACACACTCGCACACTCGTACACCAGGCACACTCGCACACCTACACCAGGCACACTCACACACACCTACACCAGGCACACTCACACACACCTACACCAGGCACACTCACACACACCTACACCAGGCACACTCACACACACCTACACCAGGCACACTCACACACCTACACCAGGCACACTCACACACACCTACACCAGACACACTCACACACACCAACACCAGGCACACTCGCACAACTACACGAGGCACACTCACACAAACCTACACCAGGCACACTCGCACACACCGACACCAGGCACACTCGCACGACTACACGAGGCACACTCGCACACACCTACACCAGGCACACTCACACACACCTACACCAGGCACACTCACACACACCTACACCAGGCACACTCACACACACCTACACCAGGCACACTCACACACACCTACACCAGGCACACTCACACACACCTACACCAGGCACACTCACACACACCGACACCAGGCACACTCACACACACCTGCACCAGGCACACTCACACTCCTGCACCAGGCACACTTGCACACCTACACCAGACATACTCACACACACCTGCACCAGGCACACTCACACAACCCTACACCAGGCACACTCACACACCTACACCAGGCACACTCACACACTCCTACACCAGGCACACTCACACACTCCTACACCAGGCACACTCACACACACCTACACCAGACACACTCGCACACCTACACCAGACACACTCGCACACACCTACACCAGACACACTCGCACACACCTACACCAGGCACACTCACACACACCTACACCAGACACACTCGCACACACCTACACCAGACACACTCGCACACACCTACACCAGGCACAGTCACACACCTTCACCAGGCACACTCACGCACCTGCACCAGGCACACTCACGCACACCTGCACCAGGCACACTCACACACACCTACACCAGACACACTCACACACACCTACACCAGGCACACTCGCGCACCTACACTGGGCACACTCGCACACCTACACGAGTGGCACACTCACACACACCTGCACCAGGCACACTCACACACCCCTGCACCAGGCACACACCTACACCAGGCACGCTCACACACACCTGCACCAGGCACACTCACACACACCTACACCAGGCACACTCACACAGACCTACACCAGGCACACTCACACACTCCTACACCAGGCACACTCGCACACCTACACCAGACACACTCACACACACCTACACCAGGCACACTCGCACACCTACACCAGGCACACTCACACACACCTACACCAGGCACACTCACACACACCTACACCAGGCACACTCACACACACCTACACCAGGCACACTCACACACCTGCACCAGACACACTCGCACACCTACACCAGGCACACTCACACACACCTACACCAGGCACACTCGCACACCTACACCAGGCACACTCGCACACCTACACCAGGCACACTCACACACACCTACACCAGACACACACACCAACACCAGGCACACTCGCACAACTGCACGAGGCACACTCACACAAACCTACACCAGGCACACTCGCACACACCGACACCAGGCACACTCGCACAACTACACGAGGCACACTCGCACACACCTACACCAGGCACACTCACACACACCAACACCAGGCACACTCACACACACCTACACCAGGCATACTCACACACACACCTACACCAGGCACACTCACACACACCTACACCAGGCATACTCTCACACACCTGCACCAGGCACACACACACACACCTACACCAGGCACACTCACACACACCTACACCAGGCATACTCACACACACCTACACCAGGCACACTCACACACACCTACACCAGGCACACTCACACACACCTACACCAGGCACACTCACACACACCTACACCAGGCACACTCACACACACCTACACCAGGCATACTCACACACACCTACACCAGGCATACTCACACACACCTACACCAGGCACACTCACACACACCTACACCAGGCACACTCACACACACCTACACCAGGCACACTCACACACACCTACACCAGGCACACTCACACACACCTACACAAGGCACACTCGCACACTCCTACACCAGGCACACTCGCACACTCCTACACCAGGCACACTCGCACACTCCTACACCAGGCACACTTGCACACCTACACCAGGCACACTTGCACACTCCTACACCAGGCACACTCACACACCTACACCAGACACACTCACACACACCTACACCAGGCACACTCACACCAACACCAGGCACACTCGCACACTCCTACACCAGGCACACTCACACACCTACACCAGACACACTCACACACTCCTGCACCAGGCACACTTGCACACCTACACCAGACACACTCACACACACCTACACCAGGCACACTCACACAAACCTACACCAGGCACACTCGCACACACCGACACCAGGCACACTCGCACGACGACACGAGGCACACTCGCACACACCTACACCAGGCACACTCACACACACCTACACCAGGCACACTCACACACACCGACACCAGGCACACTCACACTCCTGCACCAGGCACACTTGCACACCTACACCAGACATACTCACACACACCTGCACCAGGCACACTCACACAACCCTACACCAGGCACACTCACACACCTACACCAGGCACACTCACACACTCCTACACCAGGCACACTCACACACTCCTACACCAGGCACACTCGCACTCCTGTACCAGGCACACTCACACACACCTACACCAGACACACTCGCACACACCTACACCAGGCACACTCACACACACCTACACCAGACACACTCGCACACACCTACACCAGACACACTCGCACACACCTACACCAGGCACAGTCACACACCTTCACCAGGCACACTCACGCACCTGCACCAGGCACACTCACGCACACCTGCACCAGGCACACTCACACACACCTACACCAGACACACTCACACACACCTACACCAGGCACACTCGCGCACCTACACTGGGCACACTCGCACACCTACACGAGTGGCACACTCACACACACCTGCACCAGGCACACTCACACACCCCTGCACCAGGCACACACCTACACCAGGCACGCTCACACACACCTGCACCAGGCACACTCACACACACCTACACCAGGCACACTCACACAGACCTACACCAGGCACACTCACACACTCCTACACCAGGCACACTCACACACCTACACCAGGCACACTCACACACCTACACCAGACACACTCACACACCTACACCAGGCACACTCACACACCTACACCAGGTACACTCTCACACCTACAGCAGGCACACTCGCACACACCTACACCAGGCACACTCGCACACACCTACACCAGGCACACTCGCACACCTACACCAGACACACTCACACACACCTACACCAGGCACACTCGCACACCTACACCAGGCACACTCACACACACCTACACCAGGCACACTCACACACACCTACACCAGGCACACTCACACACACCTACACCAGGCACACTCACACACACCTACACCAGGCACACTCACACACACCTACACCAGGCACACACTCGCACACCTGCACCAGACACACTCGCACACCTACACCAGGCACACTCACACACACCTACACCAGGCACACTCGCACACCTACACCAGGCACACTCGCACACCTACACCAGGCACACTCGCACACCTGCACCAGACACACTCGCACACCTACACCAGGCACACTCACACACACCTACACCAGGCACACTCGCACACCTACACCAGGCACACTCACACACACCTACACCAGACACACACACCAACACCAGGCACACTCGCACAACTGCACGAGGCACACTCACACAAACCTACACCAGGCACACTCGCACACACCGACACCAGGCACACTCGCACAACTACACGAGGCACACTCGCACACACCTACACCAGGCACACTCACACACACCTACACCAGGCACACTCACACACACCTACACCAGGCATACTCACACACACACCTACACCAGGCACACTCACACACACCTACACCAGGCATACTCACACACACCTGCACCAGGCACACTCACACACACCTACACCAGGCACACTCACACACACCTACACCAGGCATACTCACACACACCTACACCAGGCACACTCACACACACCTACACCAGGCACACTCACACACACCTACACCAGGCACACTCACACACACCTACACCAGGCACACTCACACACACCTACACCAGGCATACTCACACACACCTACACCAGGCACACTCACACACACCTACACCAGGCACACTCACACACACCTACACCAGGCACACTCACACACACCTACACCAGGCACACTCACACACACCTACACCAGGCACACTCACACACACCTACACAAGGCACACTCGCACACTCCTACACCAGGCACACTCGCACACTCCTACACCAGGCACACTCGCACACTCCTACACCAGGCACACTTGCACACCTACACCAGGCACACTTGCACACTCCTACACCAGGCACACTCACACACCTACACCAGACACACTCACACACACCTACACCAGGCACACTCACACCAACACCAGGCACACTCGCACACTCCTACACCAGGCACACTCACACACCTACACCAGACACACTCACACACTCCTGCACCAGGCACACTTGCACACCTACACCAGACACACTCACACACACCTACACCAGGCACACTCACACACTCCTACACCAGGCACACTCACACACACCTACACCAGACACACTCACACTCCGACACCAGGCACACTCACACACCTACACCAGGCACACTCGCACACACCTACACCAGGCACACTCACACACCTACACCAGACACACTCACACACACCTACACCAGACACACTCGCACACCTACACCAGACACACTCGCACACACCTACACCAGACACACTCACACACACCTACACCAGGCACACTCACACACACCTGCACCAGGCACACTCGCACACCTACACCAGGCACACTCACACTCCTGCACCAGGCACACTTGCACACCTACACCAGACACACTCACACACACCTGCACCAGGCACACTCGCACACCTACACCAGACACACTCGCACACAGCTACACCAGACACACTCGCACACACCTACACCAGGCATACTCACACACACCTACACCAGACACACTCGCACACACCTACACCAGACACACTCACACACACCTACACCAGGCACAGTCACACACCTTCACCAGGCACACTCACGCACCTGCACCAGGCACACTCACGCACACCTGCACCAGGCACACTCACGCACACCTACACCAGACACACTCACACACACCTACACCAGACACACTCACACACACCAACACCAGACACACTCACACACACCTACACCAGGCACACTCGCGCACCTACACTGGGCACACTCGCACACCTACACCAGTGGCACACTCACACAGCTACACCAGGCACACTCACACACACCTACACCAGACACACTCACACACCTACACCAGGCACACTCACACAGCTGCACCAGGCACACTCGCACACACCTACACCAGACACACTCACACACTCCTACACCAGGCACCCTTACACACACCAACACCAGGCACACTCGCACACCTACACCAGGCACACTCACACACACCAACACGAGGCACACTCGCATACACCTACACCAGGCACACTCACACACTCCTACACCAGGCACCCTTACACACACCTACACCAGGCACACTCGCATACACCTACACCAGTCACACTCACACACACCTACACCAGGCACACTCACACACACCTGCACCAGGCACACTCGCACACACCTGCACCAGGCACACTCGCACACACCTACACCAGGCACACTCACACACCTACACCAGGCACACTCACACACCAACATCAGGCACACTCGCACTTCCACACCAGGCACACTCACACACTCCTACACCAGGCACACTCGCGCACCTACACTGGGCACACTCGCACACCTTCACCAGGGGCACACTCACACACACCTGCACCAGGCACACTCGCACACCTACACGAGGCACACTCGCACACCTACACCAGGCACACTCACACACTCCAACACCAGGCACACACACACACCGACACCAGGCACACTCACACACTCCTACACCAGGCACACTCGCACACCTACACCAGGCACACTCACACACACCTGCACCAGGCACACTCGCACACCTACACTAGGCACACTCACACACCTACACCAGGCACACTCGCACACCGACACCAGGGGCACACTCACACACCAACACCAGGCACACTCGCACACCTACACTAGGCACACTCGCACACCTACACCAGGCACACTCGCACACCTACACCAGGCACACTCGCACACACCTGCTACAGGCACACTCACACACCTGCACCAGGCACACTCGCACACCGACACCAGGCACACTCACACACACCTACACCAGGCACACTCGCACACCTACACCAGGCACACTCACACACCTACACCAGGCACACTCACACACACCTACACCAGGCACACTCACACACACCTACACCAGACACACTCACACACTCCTACACCAGGCACACTCACACACACCTGCACCAGGCACACTCGCACACCTACACTAGGCACACTCGCACACCTACACTAGGCACACTCGCACACCTACACCAGGCACACTCGCACACCAACACCAGGCACACTCGCACACCTACACCAGGCACACTCACACAGACCTACACCAGGCACACTCACACACACCTGCACCAGACACACTCACACACCTACACTAGGCACACTCGCACACCTACACTAGGCACACTCGCACACCTACACCAGGCACACTCACACACCAACACCAGGCACACTCGCACACCTACACCAGGCACACTCACACAGACCTACACCAGACACACTCGCACACACCTACACCAGGCACACTCGGACACACCTGCACCAGGCACACTCGCACACCTACACTAGGCACACTCGCACACCTACACCAGGCACACTCGCACACCTACACCAGGCATACTCACGCACGCCGACACCAGGCACACTCACACACTCCTACACCAGGCACACTCGCACACCTACACCTGGCACACTTGCACATCTACACCAGGCACACTCGCACACCTACACCAGACACACTCACACACCTGCACCAGACACACTTGCACACCTACACCAGGCACACTCGCACACTCCTACACCAGGCACACTCACACACCTACACCAGGCACACTCACACACTCCTACACCAGGCACACTCACACACTCCTACACCAGGCATACTCACACACACCTACACCAGACACACTCGCACACCTACACCAGGCACACTCGCACACACCTGCTACAGGCACACTCACACACCTGCTACAGGCACACTCACACACCTACACCAGGCACACTCGCACACCGACACCAGGGGCACACTCACACACCAACACCAGGCACACTCGCACACCTACACCAGGCACACTCGCACACCTACACCAGGCACACTCACACACACCTACACCAGGCACACTCACACACACCTACACCAGACACACTCACACACTCCTACACCAGGCACACTCACACACACCTGCACCAGGCACACTCGCACACCTACACTAGGCACACTCGCACACCTACACTAGGCACACTCGCACACCTACACCAGGCACACTCGCACACCTACACCAGGCACACTCACACACCAACACCAGGCACACTCACACACCTACACCAGGCACACTCGCACACCTACACTAGGCACACTCGCACACCTACACCAGGCACACTCACACACCAACACCAGGCACACTCGGACACACCTGCACCAGGCACACTCGCACACCTACACTAGGCACACTCGCACACCTACACCAGGCACACTCGCACACCTACACCAGGCACACTCACGCACGCCGACACCAGGCACACTCACACACTCCTACACCAGGCACACTCGCACACCTACACCTGGCACACTTGCACATCTACACCAGGCACACTCGCACACCTACACCAGACACACTCACACACCTGCACCAGACACACTTGCACACCTACACCAGGCACACTCACACACTCCTACACCAGGCACACTCACACACACCAACACCAGGCACACTCGCACACCTACACCAGGCACACTCGCACACCTACACCAGGCACACTCGCACACTCCTACACCAGGCACACTCACACACTCCTACACCAGGCACACTCGCACACCAACACCAGGCACACTCGCACACTCCTTCACCAGGCACACTCACACACACCTACATCAGGCACACTCACACTCCTACACCAGGCACACTCACACACCTACACCAGGCACACTAACACACCTACACCAGGCACACTCACACACAGCGACACCAGGCACACTCACACACCTACACCAGGCACACTCACACACCCCTACACCAGACACACTCGCACACTCCTACACCAGGCACACTCACACACCTACACCAGGCACACTCACACACTCCTACATCAGGCACACTCACACTCCTACACCAGGCACACTCACACACCTACACCAGGCACACTCACACACCCCTACACCAGACACACTCGCACACACCTACACCAGGCACACTCACACTCACCTACACCAGGCACACTCACACACCAACACCAGGCACACTCGCACACTCCTACACCAGGCACACTCACACACTCCTACATCAGGCACACTCACACTCCTACACCAGGCACACTCACACACCGACACCAGGCACACTCACACTCACCTACACCAGGCACACTCACACACCAACACCAGGCACACTCGCACACTCCTACACCAGGCACACTCACACACTCCTACATCAGGCACACTCACACTCCTACACCAGGCACACTCACACACCGACACCAGGCACACTCACACACACCTACACCAGGCACACTCACACACACCTACACCAGGCACACTCACACTTACACCAGGCACACTCACACAGTCCTACACCAGGCACACTCACACACTCCTACATCAGGCACACTCACACTCCTACACCAGGCACACTCACACACCTACACCAGGCACACTCACACACCCCTACACCAGACACACTCGCACACACCTGCACCAGGCACACTCACACACCCCTACACCAGACACACTCACACATTCCTACACCAGGCACACCTACACCAGGCACACTCACACACCGACACACTCGCACACACCTACACCAGACACACTCACACACACCTACACCAGACACACTCACACACACCTACACCAGGCACGCTCACACACACGTACACCAGGCACACTCACACACCTACACCAGGCACACTCACACACACCTACACCAGACACACTCACACACACCAACACCAGGCACACTCACACACACCTACACCAGGCACACTCGCACACACCGACACCAGGCACACTCGCACAACTACACGAGGCACACTCGCACACACCTACACCAGGCACACTCACACACACCTACACCAGGCACACTCACACACACCTACACCAGGCACACTCGCACACCGACACCAGGCACACTCACACACACCTACACCAGGCACACCCACACACACCGACACCAGGCACACTCACACACCTACACCAGGCACACTCACACACACCTGCACCAGGCACACTCACGCACACCTACACCAGACACACTCACACACACCTACACCAGACACACTCACACACACCTACACCAGACACACTCACACACACCTACACCAGGCACACTCGCGCACCTACACTGGGCACACTCGCACACCTACACCAGTGGCACACTCACACAGCTACACCAGGCACACTCACACACACCTACACCAGACACACTCACACACCTACACCAGGCACACTCACACAGCTACACCAGGCACACTCGCACACACCTACACCAGACACACTCACACACTCCTACACCAGGCACCCTTACACACACCAACACCAGGCACACTCGCACACCTACACCAGGCACACTCACACACACCAACACGAGGCACACTCGCATACACCTACACCAGGCACACTCACACACTCCTACACCAGGCACCCTTACACACACCTACACCAGGCACACTCGCATACACCTACACCAGTCACACTCACACACACCTACACCAGGCACACTCACACACACCTGCACCAGGCACACTCGCACACACCTGCACCAGGCACACTCGCACACACCTACACCAGGCACACTCACACACCTACACCAGGCACACTCACACACTCCTACACCAGGCACCCTTACACACACCTACACCAGGCACACTCGCATACACCTACACCAGTCACACTCACACACACCTACACCAGGCACACTCACACACACCTGCACCAGGCACACTCACACACTCCTACACCAGGCACACTCGCACACCAACACCAGGCACACTCGCACACTCCTTCACCAGGCACACTCACACACACCTACATCAGGCACACTCACACTCCTACACCAGGCACACTCACACACCTACACCAGGCACACTAACACACCTACACCAGGCACACTCACACACAGCGACACCAGGCACACTCACACACCTACACCAGGCACACTCACACACCCCTACACCAGACACACTCGCACACTCCTACACCAGGCACACTCACACACCTACACCAGGCACACTCACACACTCCTACATCAGGCACACTCACACTCCTACACCAGGCACACTCACACACCTACACCAGGCACACTCACACACCCCTACACCAGACACACTCGCACACACCTACACCAGGCACACTCACACTCACCTACACCAGGCACACTCACACACCAACACCAGGCACACTCGCACACTCCTACACCAGGCACACTCACACACTCCTACATCAGGCACACTCACACTCCTACACCAGGCACACTCACACACCGACACCAGGCACACTCACACTCACCTACACCAGGCACACTCACACACCAACAGCAGGCACACTCGCACACTCCTACACCAGGCACACTCACACACTCCTACATCAGGCACACTCACACTCCTACACCAGGCACACTCACACACCGACACCAGGCACACTCACACACACCTACACCAGGCACACTCACACACACCTACACCAGGCACACTCACACTTACACCAGGCACACTCACACAGTCCTACACCAGGCACACTCACACACTCCTACATCAGGCACACTCACACACTCCTACATCAGGCACACTCACACTCCTACACCAGGCACACTCACACACCTACACCAGGCACACTCACACACCCCTACACCAGACACACTCGCACACACCTGCACCAGGCACACTCACACACCCCTACACCAGACACACTCACACATTCCTACACCAGGCACACCTACACCAGGCACACTCACACACCGACACACTCGCACACACCTACACCAGACACACTCACACACACCTACACCAGACACACTCACACACACCTACACCAGGCACGCTCACACACACGTACACCAGGCACACTCACACACCTACACCAGGCACACTCACACACACCTACACCAGACACACTCACACACACCAACACCAGGCACACTCACACACACCTACACCAGGCACACTCGCACACACCGACACCAGGCACACTCGCACAACTACACGAGGCACACTCGCACACACCTACACCAGGCACACTCACACACACCTACACCAGGCACACTCACACACACCTACACCAGGCACACTCGCACACCGACACCAGGCACACTCACACACACCTACACCAGGCACACCCACACACACCGACACCAGGCACACTCACACACCTACACCAGGCACACTCACACACACCTGCACCAGGCACACTCACGCACACCTACACCAGACACACTCACACACACCTACACCAGACACACTCACACACACCTACACCAGACACACTCGCGCACCTACACTGGGCACACTCGCACACCTACACCAGTGGCACACTCACACAGCTACACCAGGCACACTCACACACACCTACACCAGACACACTCACACACCTACACCAGGCACACTCACACAGCTACACCAGGCACACTCGCACACACCTACACCAGACACACTCACACACTCCTACACCAGGCACCCTTACACACACCAACACCAGGCACACTCGCACACCTACACCAGGCACACTCACACACTCCTACACCAGGCACCCTTACACACACCTACACCAGGCACACTCGCATACACCTACACCAGTCACACTCACACACACCTACACCAGGCACACTCACACACACCTGCACCAGGCACACTCGCACACACCTGCACCAGGCACACTCGCACACACCTACACCAGGCACACTCACACACCGACACCAGGCACACTCACACTCACCTACACCAGGCACACTCACACACTCCTACACCAGGCACACTCACACACTCCTACATCAGGCACACTCACACTCCTACACCAGGCACACTCACACACCGACACCAGGCACACTCACACACACCTACACCAGGCACACTCACACACACCTACACCAGGCACACTCACACTTACACCAGGCACACTCACACAGTCCTACACCAGGCACACTCACACACTCCTACATCAGGCACACTCACACTCCTACACCAGGCACACTCACACACCTACACCAGGCACACTCACACACCCCTACACCAGACACACTCGCACACACCTGCACCAGGCACACTCACACACCCCTACACCAGACACACTCACACATTCCTACACCAGGCACACCTACACCAGGCACACTCACACACCGACACACTCGCACACACCTACACCAGACACACTCACACACACCTACACCAGACACACTCACACACACCTACACCAGGCACGCTCACACACACGTACACCAGGCACACTCACACACCTACACCAGGCACACTCACACACACCTACACCAGACACACTCACACACACCAACACCAGGCACACTCACACACACCTACACCAGGCACACTCGCACACACCGACACCAGGCACACTCGCACAACTACACGAGGCACACTCGCACACACCTACACCAGGCACACTCACACACACCTACACCAGGCACACTCACACACACCTACACCAGGCACACTCGCACACCGACACCAGGCACACTCACACACACCTACACCAGGCACACCCACACACACCGACACCAGGCACACTCACACACCTACACCAGGCACACTCACACACACCTGCACCAGGCACACTCACGCACACCTACACCAGACACACTCACACACACCTACACCAGACACACTCACACACACCTACACCAGACACACTCACACACACCTACACCAGGCACACTCGCGCACCTACACTGGGCACACTCGCACACCTACACCAGTGGCACACTCACACAGCTACACCAGGCACACTCACACACACCTACACCAGACACACTCACACACCTACACCAGGCACACTCACACAGCTACACCAGGCACACTCGCACACACCTACACCAGACACACTCACACACTCCTACACCAGGCACCCTTACACACACCAACACCAGGCACACTCGCACACCTACACCAGGCACACTCACACACACCAACACGAGGCACACTCGCATACACCTACACCAGGCACACTCACACACTCCTACACCAGGCACCCTTACACACACCTACACCAGGCACACTCGCATACACCTACACCAGTCACACTCACACACACCTACACCAGGCACACTCGCACACACCTGCACCAGGCACACTCGCACACACCTACACCAGGCACACTCACACACCTACACCAGGCACACTCACACACTCCTACACCAGGCACCCTTACACACACCTACACCAGGCACACTCGCATACACCTACACCAGTCACCCTCACACACACCTACACCAGGCACACTCACACACACCTGCACCAGGCACACTCACACACTCCTACACCAGGCACACTCGCACACCAACACCAGGCACACTCGCACACTCCTTCACCAGGCACACTCACACACACCTACATCAGGCACACTCACACTCCTACACCAGGCACACTCACACACCTACACCAGGCACACTAACACACCTACACCAGGCACACTCACACACAGCGACACCAGGCACACTCACACACCTACACCAGGCACACTCACACACCCCTACACCAGACACACTCGCACACTCCTACACCAGGCACACTCACACACCTACACCAGGCACACTCACACACTCCTACATCAGGCACACTCACACTCCTACACCAGGCACACTCACACACCTGCACCAGGCACACTCACACACCCCTACACCAGACACACTCGCACACACCTACACCAGGCACACTCACACTCACCTACACCAGGCACACTCACACACCAACACCAGGCACACTCGCACACTCCTACACCAGGCACACTCACACACTCCTACATCAGGCACACTCACACTCCTACACCAGGCACACTCACACACCGACACCAGGCACACTCACACTCACCTACACCAGGCACACTCACACACCAACACCAGGCACACTCGCACACTCCTACACCAGGCACACTCACACACTCCTACATCAGGCACACTCACACTCCTACACCAGGCACACTCACACACCGACACCAGGCACACTCACACACACCTACACCAGGCACACTCACACACACCTACACCAGGCACACTCACACTTACACCAGGCACACTCACACAGTCCTACACCAGGCACACTCACACACTCCTACATCAGGCACACTCACACTCCTACACCAGGCACACTCACACACCTACACCAGGCACACTCACACACCCCTACACCAGACACACTCGCACACACCTGCACCAGGCACACTCACACACCCCTACACCAGACACACTCACACATTCCTACACCAGGCACACCTACACCAGGCACACTCACACACCGACACACTCGCACACACCTACACCAGACACACTCACACACACCTACACCAGACACACTCACACACACCTACACCAGGCACGCTCACACACACGTACACCAGGCACACTCACACACCTACACCAGGCACACTCACACACACCTACACCAGACACACTCACACACACCAACACCAGGCACACTCACACACACCTACACCAGGCACACTCGCACACACCGACACCAGGCACACTCGCACAACTACACGAGGCACACTCGCACACACCTACACCAGGCACACTCACACACACCTACACCAGGCACACTCACACACACCTACACCAGGCACACTCGCACACCGACACCAGGCACACTCACACACACCTACACCAGGCACACCCACACACACCGACACCAGGCACACTCACACACCTACACCAGGCACACTCACACACACCTGCACCAGGCACACTCACGCACACCTACACCAGACACACTCACACACACCTACACCAGACACACTCACACACACCTACACCAGACACACTCACACACACCTACACCAGGCACACTCGCGCACCTACACTGGGCACACTCGCACACCTACACCAGTGGCACACTCACACAGCTACACCAGGCACACTCACACACACCTACACCAGACACACTCACACACCTACACCAGGCACACTCACACAGCTACACCAGGCACACTCGCACACACCTACACCAGACACACTCACACACTCCTACACCAGGCACCCTTACACACACCAACACCAGGCACACTCGCACACCTACACCAGGCACACTCACACACACCAACACGAGGCACACTCGCATACACCTACACCAGGCACACTCACACACTCCTACACCAGGCACCCTTACACACACCTACACCAGGCACACTCGCATACACCTACACCAGTCACACTCACACACACCTACACCAGGCACACTCACACACACCTGCACCAGGCACACTCGCACACACCTGCACCAGGCACACTCGCACACACCTACACCAGGCACACTCACACACCTACACCAGGCACACTCACACACCAACACCAGGCACACTCGCACTTCCACACCAGGCACACTCACACACTCCTACACCAGGCACACTCGCGCACCTGCACTGGGCACACTCGCACACCTTCACCAGGGGCACACTCACACACACCTGCACCAGGCACACTCGCACACCTACACGAGGCACACTCGCACACCTACACCAGGCACACTCACACACTCCAACACCAGGCACACACACACACCGACACCAGGCACACTCACACACTCCTACACCAGGCACACTCGCACACCTACACCAGGCACACTCACACACCTGCACCAGACACACTCACACACTCCAACACCAGGCACACTCACACACACCTACACCAGACACACTCACACACTCCAACACCAGGCACACTCACACACCTACACCAGGCACACTCGCACACACCTACACCAGACACACTCACACACTCCTACACCAGGCACACTCACACACCTACACCAGGCACACTCGCACACACCTACACCAGACACACTCACACACTCCTACACCAGGCACACTCACACACACCTACACCAGACACACACACACACACCTACACCAGGCACACTCACACACCGACACCAGGCACACTCACACACTCCTACACCAGGCACACTCACACACTCCTACACCAGGCACACTCGCATACACCTACACCAGGCACACTCACACACACCTACACCAGGCACACTCACACACTCCTACACCAGGCATACTCACACACACCGAAACCAGACACACTCGCACACACCTACACCAGGCACACTCACACACTCCTACACCAGGCACACTCACACACTCCTACACCAGGCACACTCACACACACCTACACCAGGCACGCTCACACACACCTACACCAGGCACACTCACACACACCTACACCAGGCACACTCACACACTCCTGCACCAGGCACACTCACACACACCTACACCAGGCACACTCACACACACCTACACCAGGCACACTCGCACACTCCTACACCAGGCACACTCGCATACACCTACACCAGGCACACTCACACACACCTACACCAGGCACACTCACACACACCGACACCAGGCACACTCACACACACCTACACCAGGCACACTCACACTCACTCCTACACCAGGCACACTCACACACACCTACACCAGGCACACTCACACTCCTACACCAGGCACACTCACACACACCTACACCAGGCACACTCGCACACCCCTACACCAGGCACACTCACACACTCCTACACCAGGCACACTCGCGCACACCTACACCAGGCACACTCGCACACACCTACACCAGGCACACTCACACACACCTACACCAGGCACACTCGCACACCCCTACACCAGGCACACTCACACACTCCTACACCAGGCACTCTCACACACACCTACACCAGGCACACTCGCACACACCAACACCAGGCACACTCGCACACACCTACACCAGGCACACTCACACACACCTACACCAGGCACACTCGCACACCCCTACACCAGGCACACTCACACACTCCTACACCAGGCATACTCACACACTCCTACACCAGGCACACTCACACACTCCTACACCAGGCACACTCACACACTCCTACACCAGGCACACTCACACACTCCTACACCAGGCACACTCACACACACCTACACCAGGCACACTCGCACACACCTACACCAGGCACACTCGCACACACCTACACCAGGCACACTCGCACACACCTACACCAGGCACACTCGCACACACCTACACCAGGCACACTCGCACACACCTACACCAGGCACACTCGCACACCTACACCAGACACACTCACACACACCTACACCAGGCACACTCGCACACCTACACCAGGCACACTCACACACTCCTACACCAGACACACTCGCACACACCTACACCAGACACACTCACACACACCTACACCAGGCACACTCGCATACACCTACACCAGACACACTCACACACTCCTACACCAGGCACACTCACACACTCCTACACCAGGCACACTCACACACACCTACACCAGGCACACTCACACACACCTACACCAGACACACTCACACACTCCTACACCAGGCACACTCACACACACCTACACCAGGCACACTCGCACACACCTACACCAGGCACACTCACACACCTACACCAGGCACACTCGCACACACCTGCTACAGGCACACTCACACACCTGCACCAGGCACACTCGCACACCGACACCAGGGGCACACTCACACACCGACACCAGGCACACTCGCACACCTACACCAGGCACACTCACACACCAACACCAGGCACACTCGCACACTCCTTCACCAGGCACACTCACACACACCTACATCAGGCACACTCACACTCCTACACCAGACACACTCACACACCTACACCAGGCACACTCACACAGCTACACCAGGCACACTCGCACACACCTACACCAGACACACTCACACACTCCTACACCAGGCACCCTTACACACACCAACACCAGGCACACTCACACACTCCTACACCAGGCACCCTTACACACACCAACACCAGGCACACTCGCACACCTACACCAGGCACCCTTACACACACCAACACCAGGCACACTCACACACTCCTACACCAGGCACCCTTACACACACCAACACCAGGCACACTCGCACACCTACACCAGGCACCCTTACACACACCAACACCAGGCACACTCGCATACACCTACACCAGTCACACTCACACACACCTACACCAGGCACACTCACACACACCTGCACCAGGCACACTCGCACACACCTGCACCAGGCACACTCGCACACACCTACACCAGGCACACTCACACACCGACACCAGGCACACTCACACTCACCTACACCAGGCACACTCACACACCAACACCAGGCACACTCGCACACTCCTACACCAGGCACACTCACACACTCCTACATCAGGCACACTCACACTCCTACACCAGGCACACTCACACACCGACACCAGGCACACTCACACACACCTACACCAGGCACACTCACACACACCTACACCAGGCACACTCACACTTACACCAGGCACACTCACACAGTCCTACACCAGGCACACTCACACACTCCTACATCAGGCACACTCACACTCCTACACCAGGCACACTCACACACCTACACCAGGCACACTCACACACCCCTACACCAGACACACTCGCACACACCTGCACCAGGCACACTCACACACCCCTACACCAGACACACTCACACATTCCTACACCAGGCACACCTACACCAGGCACACTCACACACCGACACACTCGCACACACCTACACCAGACACACTCACACACACCTACACCAGACACACTCACACACACCTACACCAGGCACGCTCACACACACGTACACCAGGCACACTCACACACCTACACCAGGCACACTCACACACACCTACACCAGACACACTCACACACACCAACACCAGGCACACTCACACACACCTACACCAGGCACACTCGCACACACCGACACCAGGCACACTCGCACAACTACACGAGGCACACTCGCACACACCTACACCAGGCACACTCACACACACCTACACCAGGCACACTCACACACACCTACACCAGGCACACTCGCACACCGACACCAGGCACACTCACACACACCTACACCAGGCACACCCACACACACCGACACCAGGCACACTCACACACCTACACCAGGCACACTCACACACACCTGCACCAGGCACACTCACGCACACCTACACCAGACACACTCACACACACCTACACCAGACACACTCACACACACCTACACCAGACACACTCACACACACCTACACCAGGCACACTCGCGCACCTACACTGGGCACACTCGCACACCTACACCAGTGGCACACTCACACAGCTACACCAGGCACACTCACACACACCTACACCAGACACACTCACACACCTACACCAGGCACACTCACACAGCTACACCAGGCACACTCGCACACACCTACACCAGACACACTCACACACTCCTACACCAGGCACCCTTACACACACCAACACCAGGCACACTCGCACACCTACACCAGGCACACTCACACACACCAACACGAGGCACACTCGCATACACCTACACCAGGCACACTCACACACTCCTACACCAGGCACCCTTACACACACCTACACCAGGCACACTCGCATACACCTACACCAGTCACACTCACACACACCTACACCAGGCACACTCACACACACCTGCACCAGGCACACTCGCACACACCTGCACCAGGCACACTCACACACTCCTACATCAGGCACACTCACACTCCTACACCAGGCACACTCACACACCGACACCAGGCACACTCACACTCACCTACACCAGGCACACTCACACACCAACACCAGGCACACTCGCACACTCCTACACCAGGCACACTCACACACTCCTACATCAGGCACACTCACACTCCTACACCAGGCACACTCACACACCGACACCAGGCACACTCACACACACCTACACCAGGCACACTCACACACACCTACACCAGGCACACTCACACTTACACCAGGCACACTCACACAGTCCTACACCAGGCACACTCACACACTCCTACATCAGGCACACTCACACTCCTACACCAGGCACACTCACACACCTACATCAGGCACACTCACACTCCTACACCAGGCACACTCACACACCTACACCAGGCACACTCACACACCCCTACACCAGACACACTCGCACACACCTGCACCAGGCACACTCACACACCCCTACACCAGACACACTCACACATTCCTACACCAGGCACACCTACACCAGGCACACTCACACACCGACACACTCGCACACACCTACACCAGACACACTCACACACACCTACACCAGACACACTCACACACACCTACACCAGGCACGCTCACACACACGTACACCAGGCACACTCACACACCTACACCAGGCACACTCACACACACCTACACCAGACACACTCACACACACCAACACCAGGCACACTCACACACACCTACACCAGGCACACTCGCACACACCGACACCAGGCACACTCGCACAACTACACGAGGCACACTCGCACACACCTACACCAGGCACACTCACACACACCTACACCAGGCACACTCACACACACCTACACCAGGCACACTCGCACACCGACACCAGGCACACTCACACACACCTACACCAGGCACACCCACACACACCGACACCAGGCACACTCACACACCTACACCAGGCACACTCACACACACCTGCACCAGGCACACTCACGCACACCTACACCAGACACACTCACACACACCTACACCAGACACACTCACACACACCTACACCAGACACACTCACACACACCTACACCAGGCACACTCGCGCACCTACACTGGGCACACTCGCACACCTACACCAGTGGCACACTCACACAGCTACACCAGGCACACTCACACACACCTACACCAGACACACTCACACACCTACACCAGACACACTCACACACCTACACCAGGCACACTCACACAGCTACACCAGGCACACTCGCACACACCTACACCAGACACACTCACACACTCCTACACCAGGCACCCTTACACACACCAACACCAGGCACACTCGCACACCTACACCAGGCACACTCACACACACCAACACGAGGCACACTCGCATACACCTACACCAGGCACACTCACACACTCCTACACCAGGCACCCTTACACACACCTACACCAGGCACACTCGCATACACCTACACCAGTCACACTCACACACACCTACACCAGGCACACTCACACACACCTGCACCAGGCACACTCGCACACACCTGCACCAGGCACACTCGCACACACCTACACCAGGCACACTCACACACCTACACCAGGCACACTCACACACCAACACCAGGCACACTCGCACTTCCACACCAGGCACACTCACACACTCCTACACCAGGCACACTCGCGCACCTGCACTGGGCACACTCGCACACCTTCACCAGGGGCACACTCACACACACCTGCACCAGGCACACTCGCACACCTACACGAGGCACACTCGCACACCTACACCAGGCACACTCACACACTCCAACACCAGGCACACACACACACCGACACCAGGCACACTCACACACTCCTACACCAGGCACACTCGCACACCTACACCAGGCACACTCACACACCTGCACCAGACACACTCACACACTCCAACACCAGGCACACTCACACACACCTACACCAGACACACTCACACACTCCAACACCAGGCACACTCACACACCTACACCAGGCACACTCGCACACACCTACACCAGACACACTCACACACTCCTACACCAGGCACACTCACACACCTACACCAGGCACACTCGCACACACCTACACCAGACACACTCACACACTCCTACACCAGGCACACTCACACACACCTACACCAGACACACACACACACACCTACACCAGGCACACTCACACACCGACACCAGGCACACTCACACACTCCTACACCAGGCACACTCACACACTCCTACACCAGGCACACTCGCATACACCTACACCAGGCACACTCACACACACCTACACCAGGCACACTCACACACTCCTACACCAGGCATACTCACACACACCGAAACCAGACACACTCGCACACACCTACACCAGGCACACTCACACACTCCTACACCAGGCACACTCACACACTCCTACACCAGGCACACTCACACACACCTACACCAGGCACGCTCACACACACCTACACCAGGCACACTCACACACACCTACACCAGGCACACTCACACACTCCTGCACCAGGCACACTCACACACACCTACACCAGGCACACTCACACACACCTACACCAGGCACACTCGCACACTCCTACACCAGGCACACTCGCATACACCTACACCAGGCACACTCACACACACCTACACCAGGCACACTCACACACACCGACACCAGGCACACTCACACACACCTACACCAGGCACACTCACACTCACTCCTACACCAGGCACACTCACACACACCTACACCAGGCACACTCACACTCCTACACCAGGCACACTCACACACACCTACACCAGGCACACTCGCACACCCCTACACCAGGCACACTCACACACTCCTACACCAGGCACACTCGCGCACACCTACACCAGGCACACTCGCACACACCTACACCAGGCACACTCACACACACCTACACCAGGCACACTCGCACACCCCTACACCAGGCACACTCACACACTCCTACACCAGGCACTCTCACACACACCTACACCAGGCACACTCGCACACACCAACACCAGGCACACTCGCACACACCTACACCAGGCACACTCACACACACCTACACCAGGCACACTCGCACACCCCTACACCAGGCACACTCACACACTCCTACACCAGGCATACTCACACACTCCTACACCAGGCACACTCACACACTCCTACACCAGGCACACTCACACACTCCTACACCAGGCACACTCACACACTCCTACACCAGGCACACTCACACACACCTACACCAGGCACACTCGCACACACCTACACCAGGCACACTCGCACACACCTACACCAGGCACACTCGCACACACCTACACCAGGCACACTCGCACACACCTACACCAGGCACACTCGCACACACCTACACCAGGCACACTCGCACACCTACACCAGACACACTCACACACACCTACACCAGGCACACTCGCACACCTACACCAGGCACACTCACACACTCCTACACCAGACACACTCGCACACACCTACACCAGACACACTCACACACACCTACACCAGGCACACTCGCATACACCTACACCAGACACACTCACACACTCCTACACCAGGCACACTCACACACTCCTACACCAGGCACACTCACACACACCTACACCAGGCACACTCACACACACCTACACCAGACACACTCACACACTCCTACACCAGGCACACTCACACACACCTACACCAGGCACACTCGCACACACCTACACCAGGCACACTCACACACCTACACCAGGCACACTCGCACACACCTGCTACAGGCACACTCACACACCTGCACCAGGCACACTCGCACACCGACACCAGGGGCACACTCACACACCTGCACCAGGCACACTCACACACCTACACCAGGCACACTCACACACCTGCACCAGGCACACTCACACACCTACACCAGGCACACTCACACACCAACACCAGGCACACTCGCACACTCCTTCACCAGGCACACTCACACACACCTACATCAGGCACACTCACACTCCTACACCAGGCACACTCACACACCTACACCAGGCACACTCACACACCTACACCAGGCACACTCACACACACCTACACCAGGCACACTCACACACACCTACACCAGGCACACTCACACACACCTACACCAGGCACACTCACACACACCTACACCAGGCACACTCACACACACCTACACCAGGCACACTCACACACTCCTACACCAGGCACACTCACACACCTACACCAGGCACACTCACACACCTACACCAGGCACACTCACACACACCTACACCAGGCACACTCACACACCTACACCAGGCACACTCACACACACCTACACCAGGCACACTCACACACCTACACCAGGCACACTCACACACTCCTACACCAGGCACACTCACACACCCCTACACCAGACACACTCGCACACTCCTACACCAGGCACACTCACACACCTACACCAGGCACACTCACACACACCTACACCAGGCACACTCACACACCTACACCAGGCACACTCACACACACCTACACCAGGCACACTCACACACCTACACCAGGCACACTCACACACTCCTACACCAGGCACACTCACACACCTACACCAGGCACACTCACACACACCTACACCAGGCACACTCACACACCTACACCAGGCACACTCACACACTCCTACACCAGGCACACTCACACACACCTACACCAGGCACACTCACACACTCCTACACCAGGCACACTCACACACCTACACCAGGCACACTCACACACACCTACACCAGGCACACTCACACACCTACACCAGGCACACTCACACACACCTACACCAGGCACACTCACACACCTACACCAGGCACACTCACACACTCCTACACCAGGCACACTCACACACCCCTACACCAGACACACTCGCACACTCCTACACCAGGCACACTCACACACACCTACACCAGGCACACTCACACACTCCTACACCAGGCACACTCACACACCCCTACACCAGACACACTCGCACACTCCTACACCAGGCACACTCACACTCCTACACCAGGCACACTCACACACCTACACCAGACACACTCGCACACTCCTGCACCAGGCACACTCACACACCTACACCAGGCACACTCACACACCCCTGCACCAGACACACTCGCACACACCTACACCAGGCACACTCACACTCACCTACACCAGGCACACTCACACACCAACACCAGGCACACTCGCACACTCCTACACCAGGCACACTCACACAGTCCTACACCAGGCACACTCACACACTCCTACATCAGGCACACTCACACTCCTACACCAGGCACACTCACACACCTACACCAGGCACACTCACACTCCTACACCAGGCACACTCACACACCTACACCAGGCACACTCACACACTCCTACACCAGGCACACTCACACACCAACACCAGGCACACTCGCACTCCTACACCAGGCACACTCACACAGTCCTACACCAGGCACACTCACACACTCCTACATCAGGCACACTCACACTCCTACATCAGGCACACTCACACACCTGCACCAGACACACTCGCACACACCTGCACCAGGCACACTCACACACCCCTACACCAGACACACTCACACATTCCTACACCAGGCACACCTACACCAGGCACACTCACACACCGACACACTCGCACACACCTGCACCAGACACACTCACACACACCTACACCAGACACACTCACACACTCCTACATCAGGCACACTCACACTCCTACACCAGGCACTCGCACACACCTGCACCAGGCACACTCACACACACCTACACCAGACTCACTCGGACACACCTACACCAGGCACACTCACACACTCCTACACCAGGCACACTCACACACTCCTACACCAGGCACACTCACACACCAAACCAGGCACACTCACACACACCTACACCAGGCACACTCACACACCTACACCAGGCACACTCACACACCTACACCAGGCACACTCGCACACACCTGCACCACACACACTCAAACACTCCAACACCAGGCACACTCACACACTCCAACACAAGGCACACTCACACACACCTACACCAGGCACACTCACACACACCTACACCAGGCACACTCACACACACCAACACCAGGCACCCTTACACACACCTACACCAGGCACACTCACACACTCCTACACCAGGCACACTCGCACACCGACAACTGTTGCACACTCACACACACCAACATCAGGCACACTCGCACACCTACACTAGGCACACTCGCACACCTACACCAGGCACACTCGCACACCTACACCAGGCACACACGCACACCCCTACACCAGACACACTCGCACACACCTACACCAGACACACTCGCACACACCTACAACAGGCACACTCACACACACCTACACCAGGCACGCTCACACACACCTACAACAGGCACACTCACACACACCTACACCAGGCACACTCACACACACCTACAACAGGCACACTCACACACACCTACACCAGGCACACTCACACACACCTACAACAGGCACACTCACACACACCTTCACCAGGCACACTCACACACCTTCACCAGGCACACTCACACACCTACACCAGGCACACTCACACACACCTACAACAGGCACACTCACACACACCTTCACCAGGCACACTCACACACCTTCACCAGGCACACTCACACACCTACACCAGGCACACTCACACACCTTCACCAGGCACACTCACACACACGTACACCAGGCACACTCACACACACCTACACCAGGCACGCTCACACACACGTACACCAGGCACACTCACACACTCCTACACCAGACACACTCACACACCTACACCAGACACACTCACACACACCTACACCAGGCACACTCACACACACCTACAACAGGCACACTCACACACACCTACACCAGGCACACTCACACACACCTACACCATGCACACTCACACACACGTACACCAGGCACACTCACACACACCTACACCAGGCACGCTCACACACACGTACACCAGGCACACTCACACACTCCTACACCAGGCACACTCACACACACCTACACCATGCACACTCACACACACGTACACCAGGCACACTCACACACACGTACACCAGGCACACTCACACACCTTCACCAGCCACACTCACACACTCCTACACCAGGCACACTCACACACACCTACACCAGGCACACTCACACACTCCTACACCAGGCACACTCACACACTCCTACACCAGGCACACTCACACACACCTACACCATGCACACTCACACACACGTACACCAGGCACACTCACACACACGTACACCAGGCACACTCACACACCTTCACCAGGCACACTCACACACTCCTACACCAGGCACACTCACACACTCCTACACCAGGCACACTCACACACACCTACACGAGGCACTCTCACACACACCTACACCATGCACACTCACACACACCGACACGAGGCACACTCACACACTCCTACACCATGCACACTCACACACCTACACCATGCACACTCACACACCTACACCAGGCACACTCACACACACCTACACCAGGCACACTCACACACACCTACACGAGGCACTCTCACACACACCTACACCATGCACACTCACACACACCGACACGAGGCACACTCACACACTCCTACACCATGCACACTCACACACCTACACCAGGCACACTCACACACTCCTGCACCAGACACACTCACACACTCCTACACCATGCACACTCACACACACCTACACCAGGCACACTCACACACACCTACACCATGCACACTCACACACACCTACACCAGGCACACTCACACACTCCTACACCAGGCACACTCACACACTCCTACACCAGGCACACTCACACTCCTACACCAGGCACACTCACACACACCTACACCATGCACACTCACACACACCTACACCAGGCACACTCACACACACCTACACGAGGCACTCTCACACACACCTACACCATGCACACTCACACACACCTACACCAGGCACACTCACACACTCCTACACCATGCACACTCACACACACCTACACCAGGCACACTCGCACACCTACACCAGGCACACTCGCACACCTACACTAGGCACACTCGCACACCTACACTAGGCACACTCGCACACCTACACCATGCACACTCACACACACCTACACCAGGCACACTCACACACACCTACACCAGGCACACTCACACAGACCTACACCAGGCACACTCACACACTCCTACACCAGGCACACTCACACAGACCTACACCAGGCACACTCACACACCTACACCAGGCACGCTCACACACACCTACACCAGGCACACTCACACACACCTACACCAGGCACACTCGTGCACCTACACTGGGGACACTCGCACAACTTCACCAGGGGCACACTCACACACATCTGCACCAGGCACACTCGCACACCTACACCAGGCACACTCGCACACCTACACCAGGCACACTCGCACACACCTGCACCAGGCACACTCGCACACCTACACCAGGCACACTCGCATACCTACACCAGGCACACTCGCACACACCTACACCAGACACACTCGCATACACCTACACCAGGCACACTCGCACACACCTACACCAGGCACACTCACACACCTACACCAGGCACACTCACACACACCTACACCAGACACACTCGCATACACCTACACCAGGCACACTCGCACACACCTACACCAGGCACACTCACACACCTACACCAGGCACACTGACACTCCTACACCAGGCACACTCACACACCTACACCAGGCACACGCACACTCACACTCCTACACCAGGCACACTCACACACCTACACCAGGCACACTCACACTCCTACACCAGGCACACTCACACACCTACACCAGGCACACTCACACACCTGCACCATGCACACTCACACACCAATACCACGCACACTCACACACACCTTCACCAGGCACACTCACACACACCTAAACCAGGCACACTCACACACACCTACACCAGGCACACTCACACACTCCTACACCAGGCACACTCACACACACCTACACCATGCACACTCACACACACCTACACGAGGCACTCTCACACACACCTACACCATGCACACTCACACACACCGACACGAGGCACACTCACACACTCCTACACCATGCACACTCACACACCTACACGAGGCACTCTCACACACACCTACACCATGCACACTCACACACACCTACATCATGCACACTCACACACACCGGCACCATGCACACTCACACACACCAACACCAGGCACACTCGCACACCTACACCAGGCACACTCACACACTCCTACACCAGGCACACTCACACACCGACACCAGGCACACTCACACACCGACACCAGGCACACTCACACACTCCTACACCAGGCACACTCACACACCCCTACACCAGACACACTCGCACACTCCTACACCAGGCACACTCACACTCCTACACCAGGCACACTCACACACCTACACCAGACACACTCGCACACTCCTGCACCAGGCACACTCACACACCTACACCAGGCACACTCACACACCCCTGCACCAGACACACTCGCACACACCTACACCAGGCACACTCACACTCACCTACACCAGGCACACTCACACACCAACACCAGGCACACTCGCACACTCCTACACCAGGCACACTCACACAGTCCTACACCAGGCACACTCACACACTCCTACATCAGGCACACTCACACTCCTACACCAGGCACACTCACACACCTACACCAGGCACACTCACACTCCTACACCAGGCACACTCACACACCTACACCAGGCACACTCACACACTCCTACACCAGGCACACTCACACACCAACACCAGGCACACTCGCACTCCTACACCAGGCACACTCACACAGTCCTACACCAGGCACACTCACACACTCCTACATCAGGCACACTCACACTCCTACATCAGGCACACTCACACACCTGCACCAGACACACTCGCACACACCTGCACCAGGCACACTCACACACCCCTACACCAGACACACTCACACATTCCTACACCAGGCACACCTACACCAGGCACACTCACACTCCTACACCAGGCACTCGCACACACCTGCACCAGGCACACTCACACACACCTACACCAGACTCACTCGGACACACCTACACCAGGCACACTCACACACTCCTACACCAGGCACACTCACACACTCCTACACCAGGCACACTCACACACCAAACCAGGCACACTCACACACACCTACACCAGGCACACTCACACACCTACACCAGGCACACTCACACACCTACACCAGGCACACTCACACACTCCAACACAAGGCACACTCACACACACCTACACCAGGCACACTCACACACACCTACACCAGGCACACTCACACACACCAACACCAGGCACCCTTACACACACCTACACCAGGCACACTCACACACACCTGCACCAGGCACACACGTACACCAGGCACACTCACACACTCCTACATCAGGCACACTCGCACACCTACACTAGGCACACTCGCACACCTACACCAGGCACACTCGCACACCTACACCAGGCACACACGCACACCCCTACACCAGACACACTCGCACACACCTACACCAGACACACTCGCACACACCTACAACAGGCACACTCACACACACCTACACCAGGCACACTCGCATACACCTACACCAGGCACACTCACACACACCGACACCAGACACACTCGCACACACCTACAACAGGCACACTCACACACACCTACACCAGGCACACTCACACACACCTACAACAGGCACACTCACACACACCTACACCAGGCACGCTCACACACACCTACAACAGGCACACTCACACACACCTACAACAGGCACACTCACACACACCTACACCAGGCACACTCACACACCTTCACCAGGCACACTCACACACCTTCACCAGGCACACTCACACACCTACACCAGGCACACTCACACACACCTACACCATGCACACTCACACACACCTACACCAGGCACACTCACACACACCTACACCATGCACACTCACACACACCTACACCAGGCACACTCACACACCTACACCAGGCACACTCACACACACCTACACCATGCACACTCACACACACCTACACCAGGCACACTCACACACACCTACACCAGGCACACTCACACACCTTCACCAGGCACACTCACACACCTTCACCAGGCACACTCACACACCTACACCAGACACACTCACACACCTACACCAGACACACTCACACACACCTACAACAGGCACACTCACACACACCTACACCAGACACACTCGCACTCCTACACCAGGCACACTCACACACACCTACAACAGGCACACTCACACACACCTACACCAGGCACACTCACACACACCTACACCATGCACACTCACACACACGTACACCAGGCACACTCACACACACCTACACCAGGCACGCTCACACACACGTACACCAGGCACACTCACACACTCCTACACCAGGCACACTCACACACACCTACACCAGGCACACTCACACACACGTACACCAGGCACACTCACACACACGTACACCAGGCACACTCACACACCTTCACCAGGCACACTCACACACACCAACACCAGGCACACTCACACACTCCTACACCAGGCACACTCACACACACCTACACCAGGCACACTCACACACTCCTACACCAGGCACACTCACACACTCCTACACCAGGCACACTCACACACACCTACACCATGCACACTCACACACACGTACACCAGGCACACTCACACACACGTACACCAGGCACACTCACACACCTTCACCAGGCACACTCACACACACCTACACGAGGCACTCTCACACACACCTACACCATGCACACTCACACACACCGACACGAGGCACACTCACACACTCCTACACCATGCACACTCACACACCTACACCATGCACACTCACACACCTACACCAGGCACACTCACACACACCTACACCATGCACACTCACACACACCTACACGAGGCACTCTCACACACACCTACACCATGCACACTCACACACACCGACACGAGGCACACTCACACACTCCTACACCATGCACACTCACACACCTACACCAGGCACACTCACACACTCCTGCACCAGACACACTCACACACTCCTACACCATGCACACTCACACACACCTACACCAGGCACACTCACACACACCTACACCATGCACACTCACACACACCTACACCAGGCACACTCACACACTCCTACACCAGGCACACTCACACACTCCTACACCAGGCACACTCACACTCCTACACCAGGCACACTCACACACACCTACACCATGCACACTCACACACACCTACACCAGGCACACTCACACACACCTACACGAGGCACTCTCACACACACCTACACCATGCACACTCACACACACCTACACCAGGCACACTCACACACTCCTACACCATGCACACTCACACACACCTACACCAGGCACACTCGCACACCTACACCAGGCACACTCGCACACCTACACTAGGCACACTCGCACACCTACACTAGGCACACTCGCACACCTACACCATGCACACTCACACACACCTACACCAGGCACACTCACACACACCTACACCAGGCACACTCACACAGACCTACACCAGGCACACTCACACACTCCTACACCAGGCACACTCACACAGACCTACACCAGGCACACTCACACACCTACACCAGGCACGCTCACACACACCTACACCAGGCACACTCACACACACCTACACCAGGCACACTCGTGCACCTACACTGGGGACACTCGCACAACTTCACCAGGGGCACACTCACACACATCTGCACCAGGCACACTCGCACACCTACACCAGGCACACTCGCACACCTACACCAGGCACACTCGCACACACCTGCACCAGGCACACTCGCACACCTACACCAGGCACACTCGCATACCTACACCAGGCACACTCGCACACACCTACACCAGACACACTCGCATACACCTACACCAGGCACACTCGCACACACCTACACCAGGCACACTCACACACCTACACCAGGCACACTCACACT
This sequence comes from Squalus acanthias, assembly GCA_030390025.1. NCBI lineage: Eukaryota > Metazoa > Chordata > Chondrichthyes > Squaliformes > Squalidae > Squalus > Squalus acanthias. The sequence goes on along the minus strand of CM059447.1, from coordinate 15,965,367 downwards.
CCTACACCAGGCACACTCACACACCTACACCAGGCACACGCACACTCACACTCCTACACCAGGCACACTCACACACCTACACCAGGCACACTCACACTCCTACACCAGGCACACTCACACACCTACACCAGGCACACTCACACACCTACACCAGGCACACTCACACACCTGCACCATGCACACTCACACACCAATACCACGCACACTCACACACACCTTCACCAGGCACACTCACACACACCTAAACCAGGCACACTCACACACACCTACACCAGGCACACTCACACACTCCTACACCAGGCACACTCACACACACCTACACCATGCACACTCACACACACCTACACGAGGCACTCTCACACACACCTACACCATGCACACTCACACACACCGACACGAGGCACACTCACACACTCCTACACCATGCACACTCACACACCTACACGAGGCACTCTCACACACACCTACACCATGCACACTCACACACACCTACATCATGCACACTCACACACACCGGCACCATGCACACTCACACACACCAACACCAGGCACACTCGCACACCTACACCAGGCACACTCACACACTCCTACACCAGGCACACTCACACACCGACACCAGGCACACTCACACACCGACACCAGGCACACTCACACACCTACACCAGGCACACTCACACACACCTACACCAGACACACTCACACACTCGCACCCCAGGTACACTCACACACTCCTACACCAGGCACACTCACACACCTACACCAGGCACACTCACACACACCTACACCAGGCACACTCACACACACGTACACCAGGCACACTCTCACACACCAACACCAGGCACACTCACACACACCTACAACAGGCACACTCGCACACCTCCACCAGGCACACTCGCACACCTCCACCAGGCACACTCGCACTCCTACACCAGGCACACACTCACACACCTACACCATGCACACTCACACACCAATACCACGCACACTCACACACTCCTACACCAGGCACACTCACACACCGACACCAGGCACACTCGCACACCTACACCAGGCACACTCACACACACCTACACCAGGCACACACGTACACCAGGCACACTCACACACACCTACACCAGGCACACTCGCACACACCTACACCAGGCACACTCACACACCAACACCAGGCACACTTGCACACACCTACACCAGGCACACTCACAAACCTACAACAGGCACACTCGCACTCCTACACCAGGCACACACTCACACACCTACACCATGCACACTCACACACCAATACCACGCACACTCACACACCTACACCAGGCACACTCACACACACCTAAACCAGGCACGCTCACACACACCTACACCAGGCACACTCACACACACCTACACGAGGCACTCTCACACACACCTGCACCAGGCACACTCACACACCTACACCAGGCACACTTGCACACCTGCACCAGGCACACTCACACACCTACACCAGGCACACTTGCACTCCTACACCAGACACACTCACACACTCCTACACCAGGCACACTCACACACTCCTGCACCAGGCACACTCACACACACCTACACCATGCACACTCACACACACCTACACCAGGCACACTCACACACACCTACACGAGGCACTCTCACACACACCTACACCAGCCACACTCACACACACCGACACCAGGCACACTCACACACACCTACACCATGCACACTCACACACTCCTACACCAGGCACACTCACACACTCCTACACCAGGCACACTCACACACACCTACACCATGCACACTCACACACACCTACACCAGGCACACTCACACACTCCTACACCAGGCACACTCACACACACCTACACCAGGCACACTCACACACACCTACACCAGGCACACTCACACACTCCCACACCAGGCACACTCACACACACCTACACCAGGCACACTCACACACTCCTACACCAGGCACACTCACACACACCTACACCAGGCACACTCACACACACCTACACCAGGCACACTCACACACTCCCACACCAGGCACACTCACACACACCTACACCAGGCACACTCACACACTCCCACACCAGGCACACTCACACACTCCTACACCAGGCACACTCACACACACCTACACCATGCACACTCACACACACCTACACCATGCACACTCACACACTCCTACACCAGGCACACTCACACACTCCTAAACCAGGCACACTCACACACTCCTACACCAGGCACACTCACACACTCCTAAACCAGGCACACTCACACACACCGACACCAGGCACACTCACACACACCGACACCAGGCACACTCACACACTCCTACACCAGGCACACTCACACACACCGACACCAGGCACACTCACACACTCCTACACCAGGCACACTCACACACTCCTAAACCAGGCACACTCACACACACCGACACCAGGCACACTCACACACTCCTACACCAGGCACACTCACACACACGTACACCAGGCACACTCACACTCCTACACCAGGCACACTCACACACACGTACACCAGGCACACTCACACACCTACACCAGGCACACTCACACACACGTACACCAGGCACACTCACACACCTACACCAGGCACACTCACACACACCTACACCAGGCACACTCACACACCTACACCAGGCACACTCGCACACACCTACACCAGGCACACTCACACACCTACACCAGGCACACTCACACACACCTACACCAGGCACACTCACACACACCTACACCAGGAACACTCACACACACCTAAACCAGGCACACTCAAACACACCTGCACCAGGCACACTCACACACACCTACACCAGACACACTCACACACACCTACACCAGGCACACTCACACACACCTACACCAGGCACACTCTCACACCCCTACACCAGGCACACTCGCACACCTACACCAGGCACACTCACACACACCTACACCAGACACACTCACACACCTACACCAGACACACTCGCACACCGACACCAGGCACACTCACACACCTACACCAGACACACTCGCACACACCTGCACCAGGCACACTCACACACACCTACACCAGACACACTCGCACACCGACACCAGGCACACTCACACACCAACACCAGGCACACTCGCACACCTACACCAGGCACACTCGCACACCGACACCAGGCACACTCACACACACCTACACCAGGCACACTCACACACACCTGCACCAGGCACACTCGCACACACCTACACCAGGCACACTCGCACACACCTACACCAGGCACACTCACACACACCAACACCAGGCACACTCGCACACCTACACTCGGCACACTCGCACACCTACACCAGGCACACACCTACACCAGGCACGCTCACACACACCTGCACCAGGCACACTCACACATCTGCACCTGGCACGCTCACACACACCTACACCAGGCACACTCACACACCTACACCGGTTACTCACACACACCTACACCAGGCACACTCACACACACCGACACCAGACACACTCACACACCTACACCAGGCACACTCACACACACCTACACCAGGCACACTCACACACCTACACTAGGCACACTCACACACACCGACACCAGGCACACTCACACACCTACACCAGGCACACTCACACACACCTACACCAGGCACACTCACACACCTACACCAGGCACACTCACACACACCGACACCAGGCACACTCATACACCTACACCAGGCACACTCACACACACCTGCACCAGGCACGCTCACACACACCTACACCAGGCACACACACACACACACCTACACCAGGCACGCTCACACACACCTACACCAGGCACACTCACACACACCTACACCAGGCACACTCACACACCTACACCAGGCACGCTCACACACACCTGCACCAGGCACACTCACACACCTACACCAGGCACACTCACACACACCTACACCAGGCACACTCGCACACCTACACCAGGCACACTCACACACACCTACACCAGACACACTCGCACTCCTACACCAGGCACACTCACACACACCTACACCAGGCACACTCACACACTCCTACACCAGGCACACTCGCACACCTACACCAGGCACACTCACACACACCTACACCAGACACACTCACACACCTACACCAGACACACTCGCACACCGACACCAGGCACACTCACACACCTACACCAGACACACTCGCACACACCTGCACTAGGCACACTCACACACACCTACACCAGACACACTCGCACACCGACACCAGGCACACTCACACACCAACACCAGGCACACTCGCACACCTACACCAGGCACACTCGCACACCGACACCAGGCACACTCACACACACCTACACCAGGCACACTCACACACACCTGCACCAGGCACACTCGCACACACCTACACCAGGCACACTCGCACACCCCTACACCAGGCACACTCACACACACCAACACCAGGCACACTCGCACACCTACACTCGGCACACTCGCACACCTACACCAGGCACACACCTACACCAGGCACGCTCACACACACCTGCACCAGGCACACTCACACATCTGCACCAGGCACGCTCACACACACCTACACCAGGCACACTCACACACCTACACCGGCACACTCACACACACCTACACCAGGCACACTCACACACACCGACACCAGACACACTCACACACCTACACCAGGCACACTCACACACACCTACACCAGGCACACTCACACACCTACACAAGGCACACTCACACACACCGACACCAGGCACACTCACACACCTACACCAGGCACACTCACACACACCTACACCAGGCACACTCACACACCTACACCAGGCACACTCACACACACCGACACCAGGCACACTCATACACCTACACCAGGCACACTCACACACACCTGCACCAAGCACGCTCACACACACCTACACCAGGCACACACACACACACCGACACCAGGCACGCTCACACACACCTACACCAGGCACACTCACACACACCTACACCAGGCACACTCACACACCTACACCAGGCACGCTCACACACACCTGCACCAGGCACACTCACACACCTACACCAGGCACACTCACACACACCTACACCAGGCACACTCGCACACCTACACCAGGCACACTCACACACACCTACACCAGACGCACTCGCACTCCTACACCAGGCACACTCACACACACCTACACCAGGCACACTCACACACTCCTACACCAGGCACACTCACACACTCCTACACCAGCCACACTCGCACACCTACACCATGCACACTCTCACACTCCTACACCATGCACACTCACACACACCTACACCATGCACACTCTCACACTCCTACACCAGTCACACTCACACACCAACACCAGGCACACTCACATTCACCTACACCAGGCACACTCGCACTCCTACACCAGGCACGCTCACACACACCTGCACCAGGCACACTCACACATCTGCACCAGGCACACTCACACACCTACACCAGGCACATTTGCACACCTACACCAGGCACATTTGCACACCTACACCAGGCACACTCGCACACCTACACCAGGCACACTCACACACCTGCACCAGGCACACTCGCACACACCTACACCAGGCACACTCGCACACCGACACCAGGCACACTCACACACACCTACACCAGGCACAGTCACACACACCTGCACCAGGCACACTCGCACACACCTACACCAGGCACACTCACACACACCTACACCAGGCACACTCACACACACCAACACCAGGCACACTCGCACACCTACACTAGGCACACTCGCACACCTACACCAGGCACACACCTACACCAGGCACGCTCACACACACCTGCACCAGGCACACTCACACATCTGCACCAGGCACGCTCACACACACCTACACCAGGCACACTCACACACCTACACCAGGCACACTCACACACACCGACACCAGACACACTCACACACCTACACCAGGCACACTCACACACACCTACACCAGGCACACTCACACACCTACACTAGGCACACTCACACACACCGACACCAGGCACACTCACACACCTACACCAGGCACACTCACACACACCGACACCAGGCACACTCATACACCAACACCAGGCACACTCACATTCACCTACACCAGGCACACTCACACACACCTACACCAGGCACACACTCACACACCTACACCAGGCACACTCACACACACCGACACCAGGCACACTCATACACCTACACCAGGCACACTCACACACTCCTACACCAGGCACACTCACACACACCTGCACCAGGCACGCTCACACACACCTACACCAGGCACACACACACACCTACACCAGGCACACTCACACACTCCAACACCAGGCACACTCACACACACCTGCACCAGGCACGCTCACACACCTACACCAGGCACACACTCACACTCCTACACCAGGCACACTCACACACACCTACACCAGGCACACTCACACACCTACACCAGGCACGCTCACACACACCTGCACCAGGCACACTCACACACCTACACCAGGCACACTCACACACACCTACACCAGACACACTCGCACTCCTACACCAGGCACACTCACACACACCTACACCAGGCACACTCACACACTCCTACACCAGGCACACTCACACACTCCTACACCAGGCACACTCACACACACCGACACCAGGCACACTCGCACTCCTACACCAGGCACACTCACACTCCTACACCAGGCACACTCACACACACCTACATGAGGCACACTCACACTCCTACACCATGCACACTCACACACACCTACACCAGGCACACTCACACACCTACACCAGACACACTCACACACCTACACCATGCACACTCTCACACTCCTACACCAGTCACACTCACACACCAACACCAGGCACACTCACATTCACCTACACCAGGCACACTCGCACTCCTACACCAGGCACGCTCACACACACCTGCACCAGGCACACTCACACATCTGCACCAGGCACACTCACACACCTACACCAGGCACACTCACACACAGCTGCACCAGGCACACTCACACACACCTACACCAGGCACACTCGCACACACCTACACCAGGCACACTCACACACTCCTACAGCAGGCACACTCTCACACACACCAACACCAGGCACGCTCACACACACCTACACCAGGCACACTCACACACCTACACCAGGCACACTCACACACACCTACACCAGGCACACTCTCACACACCTACACCAGGCACACTCGCACACCTACACCAGGCACACTCGCACACCTACACCAGGCACACTCGCACACACCTACACCAGGCACACTCGCACACCTACACCAGGCACACTCACACACCTGCACCAGACACACTCACACACACCTACACCAGACACACTCGCACACCTACACCAGGCACATTTGCACACCTACACCAGGCACACTCGCACACCTACACCAGGCACACTCACACACCTGCACCAGGCACACTCGCACACACCTACACCATGCACACTCTCACACTCCTACACCAGTCACACTCACACACCAACACCAGGCACACTCACATTCACCTACACCAGGCACACTCGCACTCCTACACCAGGCACGCTCACACACACCTGCACCAGGCACACTCACACATCTGCACCAGGCACACTCACACACCTACACCAGGCACACTCACACACAGCTGCACCAGGCACACTCACACACACCTACACCAGGCACACTCGCACACACCTACACCAGGCACACTCACACACTCCTACAGCAGGCACACTCTCACACACACCAACACCAGGCACGCTCACACACACCTACACCAGGCACACTCACACACCTACACCAGGCACACTCACACACACCTACACCAGGCACACTCTCACACACCTACACCAGGCACACTCGCACACCTACACCAGGCACACTCGCACACCTACACCAGGCACACTCGCACACACCTACACCAGGCACACTCGCACACCTACACCAGGCACACTCACACACCTACACCAGGCACACTCACACACCTACACCAGGCACACTCACACACACCTACACCAGGCACACTCTCACACACCTACACCAGGCACACTCGCACACCTACACCAGGCACACTCACACACACCTACACCAGGCACACTCTCACACACCTACACCAGGCACACTCACACACCTACACCAGGCACACTCACACACACCTACACCAGGCACACTCACACACACCTACACCAGGCACACTCGCACACCTACACCAGGCACACTCACACACACCTACACCAGGCACACTCTCACACACCTACACCAGGCACACTCGCACACCTACACCAGGCACACTCGCACACCTACACCAGGCACACTCGCACACACCTACACCAGGCACACTCGCACACCTACACCAGGCACACTCACACACCTGCACCAGACACACTCACACACACCTACACCAGACACACTCGCACACCTACACCAGGCACATTTGCACACCTACACCAGGCACACTCGCACACCTACACCAGGCACACTCACACACCTGCACCAGGCACACTCGCACACACCTACACCAGGCACACTCGCACACACCTACACCAGGCACACTCACACACCTGCACCAGGCACACTCACACACCTACACCAGGCACACTCACACACACCTACACCAGGCACACTCACACACACCTACACCAGACACACTCACACACCTACACCAGACACACTCGCACACCGACACCAGGCACACTCACACACCGACACCAGGCACACTCACACACCTACACCAGGCACACTCACACACACCTACACCAGGCACACTCACACACACCTACACCAGACACACTCACACACCGACACCAGACACACTCGCACACCGACACCAGGCACACTCACACACCGACACCAGGCACACTCGCACACCAACACCAGGCACACTCACACACACCTACACCAGGCACAGTCACACACACCTGCACCAGGCACACTCGCACACACCTACACCAGGCACACTCACACACACCTACACCAGGCACACTCACACACACCAACACCAGGCACACTCGCACACCTACACTCGGCACACTCGCACACCTACACCAGGCACACACCTACACCAGGCACGCTCACACACACCTGCACCAGGCACACTCACACATCTGCACCAGGCACGCTCACACACACCTACACCAGGCACACTCACACACCTACACCAGGCACACTCACACACACCGACACCAGACACACTCACACACCTACACCAGGCACACTCACACACACCTACACCAGGCACACTCACACACCTACACTAGGCACACTCACACACACCGACACCAGGCACACTCACACACCTACACCAGGCACACTCACACACACCTACACCAGGCACACTCACACACCTACACCAGGCACACTCACACACACCGACACCAGGCACACTCATACACCTACACCAGGCACACTCACACACACCTGCACCAGGCACGCTCACACACACCTACACCAGGCACACACACACACACCTACACCAGGCACGCTCACACACACCTACATGAGGCACACTCACACACACCTACACCATGCACACTCACACACTCCTACACCAGTCACACTCACACACCAACACCAGGCACACTCACATTCACCTACACCAGGCACACTCACACACACCTACACCAGGCACACACTCACACATCTACACCAGGCACACTCACACACCAACACCAGGCACACTCACACACACCTACACCATGCACACTCTCACACTCCTACACCAGTCACACTCACACACCAACACCAGGCACACTCACATTCACCTACACCAGGCACACTCACACACACCTACACCAGGCACACACTCACACATCTACACCAGGCACACTCACATTCACCTACACCAGGCACACTCGCACTCCTACACCAGGCACGCTCACACACACCTGCACCAGGCACACTCACACAGCTACACCAGGCACACTCGCACACACCTACACCAGGCACACTCACACACACCTACACGAGGCACACTCACACACACCTACACCATGCACACTCACACACACCTAAACCAGGCACACTCACACACCTACACCAGGCACACTCACACACACCTGAACCAGGCACACTCACCCACACCTACACCAGGCACAGTCACACACACCTGAACCAGGTACACTCACCCACACCTACACCAGGCACAGTCACACACACCTACACCATGCACACTCACACACACCTAAACCAGGCACACTCACACACACCTACACCAGGCACACTCACACACTCCTGCAGCAGGCACACTCACACACACCAACACCAGGCACACTCACACACACCTGCACCAAGCACACTCACACACACCTACACCAGGCACACTCACACACCGACACCAGGCACACTCACACACACCTACACCAAGCATGCTCACACACACCCGCACAAGGCACACTCACACACACCTACACCAGGCACACTCACACACTCCTACACCAGGCACACTCACACACACCTACACCAGGCACACTCGCACACACCTACACCAGGCACACTCGCACACCTACACCAGGCACACTCACACACACCTACACCAGGCACACTCGCACACCTACACCAGGCACACTCGCACACCTACACCAGGCACACTCGCACACCTACACCAGGCACACTCGCACACACCTACACCAGGCACACTCGCACACCTACACCAGGCACACTCACACACCTGCACCAGACACACTCACACACACCTACACCAGACACACTCGCACACCTACACCAGGCACATTTGCACACCTACACCAGGCACACTCGCACACCTACACCAGGCACACTCACACACCTGCACCAGGCACACTCGCACACACCTACACCAGGCACACTCGCACACTCCTACACCAGGCACACTCGCACACACCTACACCAGGCACACTCGCACACACCTACACCAGGCACACTCACACACACCTACACCATGCACACTCACACACACCTACACCAGGCACACTCACACACACCTACACAAGGCACACTCACACACACCTACACAAGGCACACTCACACACACCTACACAAGGCACACTCACACACACCTACACAAGGCACACTCACACACACCTACACCAGACACACACACACACCTACACCAGACACACACACACACCTACACCAGGCACACTCACACACCAGGCACACTCACACACCTACACCAGGCACACTCACACACACCTGCACCAGACACATTCGCACACCTGCACGAGGCACACTCGCATACACCTACACCAGGCACACTCGCATACACCTACACCAGGCACACTCACACACATCAACACCAGCCACACTCAGACACCCACACCAGGCACACTCACACACACGTACACCAGGCACGCTCACACACCTACACCAGGCACACTCACACACACTTACACCAGCCACACTCACACACCCACACCAGGCACACTCACACACATGTACACCAGTCACACTCACACACCTACACTAGGCACACTCACACACCTACACCAGGCACAGTCGCACACACCTACACCAGGCACACTCACACACACCTACACCAGGCGAACTCCCACCCACTTACACCAGGCACACACACACACCTACACTAAGCACACTCACACACCTACACTAGGCACACTCACACACCTACACCAGACACACTCGCAGACCTACACTAGGCACACTCGCATGCCTGCACTAGGCACACTCGCACGCCTACACTAGGCACATTCGCACACCTACACTAGGCACACTCACACACACCTACACCAGGCACACTCACACACCTGCACACCCGTACACCAAGCACACTCGCACACCTGCACACACCTTCACCAGGCACACTCACACACCTACACATCGTTGGCCCCCATTTCCCCATCCCACTCGGCCCATGTCCTGATCTTTCCTTTCAAGAAGTTGGCAAGTACACCAATAGGGATAACGTTCCAATCGAGACTTACTGAAATAGTACACCAATCTGTGAACATCATTAGTTAAAAAAACATTCCCTGAAGTCTCTAGCCACTGTTAAAATGACTAAGAATTTTCCTCTAATGTAACAAATAAATGTTTGGCTGGGATGCTGCACCATCATTAAAAAAACTACTCACAGTGCCTGTGTCTATTGATGATAAATAGTTTTAAACACTGTGGGAACAGAGCTTCCTGATGCATCTCACTGTTTTGAGAATCTGGAATCACTCTGGCTGAAGAAAGTGAATGTTCCCTTTAGAAATGCTGGAAGTCTTGGACATTGTCATGGAAAAAACATAACCGTATGAATTTAGACATTTCTGCATTCGCAAACTGGTGTTCTCTAAGCTCTGGAATAGGAGACCTTTCCTTATCTGGCATGTTTGTAATCGAGAAGCATTGAAGGGCGATGTGTGTAATATTGTCAGGCTTGTGATTAAAGTAATACTGTATTAATAACTGCAATGTCTGATAGCTTTAGCCATGTCTTCATTCCAGTCATATCTGAAAGAATGTATTACTAAACATGACTGCATCATTGTGGCTCTAATAGTTTCAAATAATTTCTCATCTAAGTAAAGAATTGAGTGAAGAATTGGGCGTGGGCAGTGTGGAATAACATTTCAATCTCAATGCATTACCACACATTCTCTATACTGCCATAGTCCTGCCTATTCACCCCACTCCTCTTCCCCTTATATAATTCTTCTCCCGCTCCTTTAGCCCCAACTCACTGTCATATCCTTTACTGCTATCCTTCTTTTATACCCTAAGTTCATTGTACATTATTTCAGTCGGATATAAGACCATATTTTAATAGTTCTAATTTCTGGTACTGTTAACATAAAGGGTATATTTTTTAAAGTCTGCATAAATACGAGAAGGGGCTGGAGCAGCAACGGCAGCTGTGGTGACACAATTGTGCTTTCTGTGTTATTCATTGGAACAATTTGTTTTGTTTGTTATTTTTAGCATTGCACAGCCGTTGTGGCTTTTTTCTTCGTAGAGAGCAGAAAGGCAACTGTCTCGTTAGAAAGTGCGCTATACTAGGAACACAACAACTTCCGTGCGTCTGAAAAAAATGTAATTCAGGGCGGCGCAACCCACCCTCTCCTGATTTAATAGAACAAATTGGCGGCCAGTGCATCTGTAACTTTCTGCAGTTCTGCTTTGTATTCAGAATAGCAGCGTCGCCACACATTGCCACACTCCCATACTCCTGTGCTTTTTCACCCACTCCTCTTCCTTCTCCGTGCTTCTGTAATCCTCCTCCTGCCCCTGTAACTCCTACTGCTCATCCTAACCTTTACTCCTACTTCTCCTTTCATTCTTTCAGACATTTGTTTTCTTCAGCCGGAGTGATTCCAGATTCCTAAAACAGCGAGATTCATCAGGAATCTTTCTTCCCATAATGTATAAAACCACTCTGTGCTAATACCCCAAGCTCCTGATACAATATATAGCCATCTTCTGAATTATTAGTAATTATTCATCTCAGATCTTACAATAGCGAGTGAACATTGGCTCACATTGGCTACTGTTTATCAGAGTGTCATTCGAGGGAATATCCTACACTGCAGAATGAAAAGAGAATCTTGTTATTTTTGTGATCTTGTGCTTTGGTCTATAAAAGTGCATTTTAATACTGTCTTTATATCTGTCATTGTATAAAATGAACCTATGCATGAAAGTATGCAATACAATAAAATATCTTTATTTATGGGGAAAAGTAGTACCAGAAGCCCTGCAAACTAGCATAATTCTAGTTTAAAAAAAATCAGGTCCTGCAGAGTATGTCCTCGCCTTCTCCTGAAGAGGGAATGGAGGTTTGGATATTGGCTGGTCCCTAATTTTTAACAGACTTCAAGCATTAGAATGAAGGTTATTTCAAGGGGCTACATTACAGAAGAAGAAAAATATTAATGTTATAGGAAAACCGAGCTTTAATATAGGTACTGCAATTGACAACTCATCAGAGAACAGTTCCAATATGAATGCTACACTCCAAGTTTTATTTTATTATTACCATTATAAAAACCAGAATGTGCATGAAGCAGTCTCTGGACATCAGCGGATTTTGAATTCCTTTCGTGTAACACTACCTGTATTCTAATATCAGAAAGTTGTTATTTTGTACCTGATAGTTTAACAAATGTCTTTTACAAGCCATTTCCCATGCTTCTGCTGGTAATCTGAGTAATGGCTTTCCCCATGACTGTAACCACTGTTGTCCTGTTATTGGCTGGCAGAAGGCATGATTCAAGGAGGCGCACCGGATAATGTAACTTTTTCCTCCTTTCTTCTCTACTTTCTGGCCATTTGACCAAAATTTAAAAAAAAACCAGATAAAGCTCACCTGATTGAGATGGGAGGATTTAAGTACCAGGCAGCCCCTTCTGGTCAACAGCTCAGTTAAAATACTGGCCACTCCTAGCTGTTTATTAGCAATGAAATATAAATAGATTTAGCACAAACCCGTGGTTTACAAAACCTCCACTGTTGTGGCCTGTAACTCAATCGCATGTGAGACTCATGTGTTAGAAGATAGAGTGCCACTCGGTCAAAGATTTTTCACAATTCACTGCTTATTGATGTGCATCATCTGCATAACTCATTTTTATGTCATATGTTTCTCTGTATTTTTAAGGGTGCCAGTAAGCAGGAATTGGAAGGCTAAAAGGAATTCTCAGAAACTCGCGAATGAATCAGTATTTGTGGCATGAAATTCTAAACCCAAGAAAACCTGAATTCAATTTTGTAATTGAACGCTTATACTGGAGTAATGTGAAGAATCCAATGTTCATGTTTTTTAAAAAACCTGATCTATCCTTTGTGGTGTACATTTGAAGAAGTATTATATATATTTAATATGACAGCTTTCCTTTCCAGGCTCCCAGTGCAGCCTGTAGAATTCCTACCACCCCCCCCCCCCCCCCCCCCCACCCACCACCACCACCCAAAACTGGGGTATCATAAAGAGGGATATTGTGTGGTATATTTTCAGGACGAATTAACAGAATGTCTCCAGATTGGCAATGGCTTATGTTGAGATTTGCACTTCTTTCTTTCTTTTCTTTCTTTCTGCACACAGCTACATTTTTCTTCCACACAGAATGTTAGAACAGGCCCATCATATCCAGTTATCTTCACACAATTTGGCCAAAGATGTGACTTAATTCCGTATATGCCACATTGTTTGGAAGTAAAATTTTGCTCCAGCTTCACAATTTCTCTCACTGGGTTTAACTCTCAAACCTGATCCTGGCGAGAGTCAAACCTCAATCTATTTGCTGCAAGTTAATGAATCGAGCCTAGAATTTACAGTTGGCGGATATTAGCGCAGCAACACCGAACCTGTTTGTAACACATTCCTCTGTCCACTATGTTAATGAGAAAAATGAGAAGTCGCACAACACCAGGTTATAGTCCAACAGATTTATTTAATTTTACAAGCTTTCGAAGCAGTTCGCTCCTTCGTCAGGTAAGTTAGCAATGAGATTCTCTCATTGCTAACTTACCTGACGAAGGAGCGAACTGCTTCGAAAGCTTGTAAAATTAAATAAATCTGTTGGACTATAACCTGGTGTTGTGCGACTTCTCATTTTTGTCCACCCCAGTCCAACGCCGGCATCTCCACATTATGTTAATGAGGGCATTAACCTATTTATCTTAAATGGTTTAACACCGCTGCTGAAATAACGGATAGCAGAGCGTCATCCGAGTGTTCACTTGCTAATGCTCGGCAACAGTCATCTCCAGCCCATCTCTAAAAGAAATGGCATTTTACAAAGATTGTGACAGCATTTACTCTCAGTCATAAAGTAAGTACAATTAATACCACAGCAGCCCGAGTCCCTCAGTGTGCAAAATGGTTTGGTGAAGGCAGGTACATTAAAGGCTGGGGCGGAGCTTCAGGAGACGTGATCGTATTGATTTCTAATGGGGAGGGAACGTAGACAAGTCTCCATCTATCCTGGGAAATAGTGACGATGGAGTTAATTTCTTTTTCCTACACAGTTAGTGTTTCTAAATGATCCACTGCAGAGCCCACAGGGCTGTTTTAGACATTTCTTAAGCAAGTGGCTTTGTATGGAAATCAGACACTGCTCATTTGGGAAGGATTCAGTATTCGCGAGTCTCACATCTAATGGGTGAGACTTGAAATATGGGTCTGTAGAGGGATTGTAAACAAACTCGAGGTATATAGCTTCCTGTGTTTTTGTAAAGTTATACATTCTTTGACTGAAATGTCATTGGTTTATAATGACAGTTCAGTCAAAAAATGTTTCCTGAATTTTACGCACGGAGGGAAATATAATCACCTGGTAAGTAGTTTTCATGTTAACTATCCTGCCCAGGGTGAGTGCAGAGTGTCTGCGAGACCTACACACTGCGGAGAGGGATGGGAGCAGCCACTGATTCAATGGATCAATCAGCAACCATAGAAAAATGATTTTAAAAATGACTTTCAACTTGAAAATCTGAAATGAAAGGCATCTCAGAAAATGAGCATAAACAGAACCAATTCTTCTAGCTCGACATCCAAAATCAGTTCACATAATTGGATTGGACTCTTTTTCTGGGATAGGTCACTGAGCAGGACAGCACTGCCCTTTCACGCCTGCGAGATGGGTTTGAATTCAGTTCCCGATGGGAGAGATAAAGATCTTGATGTTTAGGTCAATACGGGTTTCCCCCCCCCCCCCCCCCCCCCCAAAGAACACAACAAAAAGTTAACTTTATTGTTTCAAAAGAAGTCTAAAGATATGGCAGCAAGACGGTTAACAGGGATGACTTATTTCAGAGCTCTGCTTTCCAGCTTTTTAACGCTGAGTCATCTGCTGCTTCCAAGTCCTGTCAGGAGCTGGCGCAGGATGGAAAGGGCTGGTCTTCACATTTTAGCCTGAAGACAGCAGAGCCAGGTGTGGAGACTGCTGTGTCTGTAGGTGTAGGAATGTAAACCACATCCAGCAGAATCATCTCATTGCTATTCAGCAGGCACAAGGCCTGATGTGGGCGGTAGCTGGCAACAGGTCTACAAAACTCAGATCACTTCCTTACTTCTATACTGAATTAATCTCAGACTCTTAAAGCCGCATGAGTCGGTAGGAAGTTATTATTAACATTTGCTGCAAATGGTGTGTGCCATATTAACACTTTAAAGACCAAAATGGCACTTTTGGGCTAAGATAAAAATAGAAAGATGTGAATACATCTTATCTCAGTTTATTAAGACAACGTTGTGAATTGGTGCATTCTCTGGTTCAGCACCCACGTTTATCTTAAATCTGCTTTACAATATTCAGTACTAGAAATTTGGCAACACTTATTTTCTCGGGTATAACATTTTCTAATTCAATATTTTCAAACGTTACTCTGCATTCGAAGAGTTAAAGCAGACCTGAGTATTGGCAAGCCAGGTGAATTGGGCGGATGTTTGACAAGGCCGCACCTCGAATGGGGGAGGGGAAAGCAGCTGTGTTTCATTTTCATTGCAATGTTATCACAGGCAGGCGACACAATGACATGTTTGTGATGCAGGGACGCATGTGGCCTGCAGAGACTCAACGAGACCCGGGAGTCTGGGAATTTAAAAATGGGAGAAATCAATAGCATTTTGGACAAAATAGAGGTTACAGTAACATGAATTTTTCAAAGTCATTCGCTATATACTGCAGCTGTGATGTTGCTTGTTGCAGCCTGCGTGGAGTTTGTATTCAGACTGCATCGAGTGTTCAGACTGCATCCAGTCTGTATTCAGTCTGCATGGCTGTGAAACAGATACTGTCATCTTGGACCAGTGACTGTCATGGGAAAGATGATAAATTGCATGTTTTGTAGTGAATGGGTTAAGAGTAATTCATCCTGATGCAGTCTTCTTGAGATCAAATAGCAACATTGGAAAGGCAGAAGTAGTATTGGAATATTTGTTTTGTGGAGAAATCTTTTGCACAAAAGGAGATATAAAGATATAAAAAATATGTTTATAAAATGCAAAGTTCACCAAGAGGCAGTACTCTATAGACTACTATAGACAAATCGGTATTAAGAATCTAAGAATTAAGAATCTAAAAAGATCAGCATATAATTGCATTTACTACCACAGAAACACCGACAGTATTCATCTTGAGATGCTACTGATCTTATCAGAAGCAAGCTTAATTGCTAAAATACAAAGCAGAAAATGGGAAATATACTGGAGTACTGTGAAATATAAATCCATTGTGATTATGCCATATTTGTGTCTCTTATCGTAACCATTGTAAACTGGAGTGATTTTGACAGTAATAATGGCTGGATTAGACAGATCACGAGAAAACTAATTTACTTGAACAAAGAAGGTTCAAGTTACGAAAAGATTGCAGAGCTGATTGTACTTGTAGAACCACAAAAAATGCTATTTCACAGACTTCTAAATAGTGATTGTGCTCGCACCCATAATACTTGAGGTCAGTCAAATGTGATCAAAATCACTCATATATTTTTTGAACTTTTGTTAACAGCACATTTTCTTTGTGATAACACACAGCTTCAGATACTCCTGCAGGCCAACAGTATCTTCAATGTGAGGGGATTCATTTTAAAATGTCATGTTAATAATTAAAGTTTTGTGGAAATGCATTTAATTGACTTAATTTGTGGTCCTTACCACTTTAATAACAACTTGTAGCTCTGGCATCCTTAGTACAAATGGTATGCTGTAGTACAGTAATTATAGACGAGGGCTGTATAATAGATATAAAATGAATACAGAAGAAGGAGGTTTCTGAATAGGAAAGATACACGTGCGACCCTGAAGCCTTTAAGTATTAATGAATATTATGATGCTGCTTCAAGGGGCGAAGGTGGTTGAAACAGGTGTTCAGGATGAATTTTTTAATTGGTCTCTAATTCTTCAGGAATCTGCTCTGAGTAAAAAGGGTCCATGTTTTTAATTTAACATTGCACACATCAATAACAAGCCATTTATTTGCTAATTTATTTCTTTCTTTATGTGCAATGTATCTGGGAAATTGCCCGGCCCGACTAAAAGTTAATCAATTTGTCTTCTATAGAAGTCTAACTTCAAAATTTGTCTCGCTTCCATTTCAATCTGATATTAAACGTTCATCTTCCTTACAATGTTCACAGTTTGAATAGCGTTGACAACAAACAGTTAACAGGTACAGCTGACTGGATGGGGGAGTGGCGTTGGCAAAGCTTCTTTTGGATTCAGGAATTTAGAAATGGTGGGCACAGAATAGTAGAAATTCTAAATTCCAGAATCTCAAAAGAACTCAGTTAACGAGTTCTGATATGGACCATGCTGTCTATCGACCGTCTGAGCTATAGTAAACATTAATTATAGTCAAATAATGAAGCTGTTAGTAATAAATAAGGAAATAAGTTTAAGTGTAAATTATGAATTTGGGGATTAATTTTTAGTACTAATTCTATCATTTGAACCCAGAAGCCGTTTGAATTCTGGATGAGGACAATTTTTTTTCCTGCCAGTTTCTCCCCATCTCTTGCTGAACTATAATTACACAGATACTGACCGTCCTCGCTTACCTCACTCAACAGGCTATTCTGCATGTGGTAATCTGGGCTATTTGACTGTGGTGGGTGTCATGTAGTGTCCACACATGCGCATGCTCCAGCACAGGATGCTTCTAATCTGTAGGCCAGACATGTTAATGGTCAGTTGTGGCATGCAGTTTACTTACTGCCTTTGCTGAGATCAGCTAAGTGATGTGGACAGTTCTAATCAAATCCTCTTGTGGGCGGGTGTCTTGATATGGATAACTGTAGGAGTTCATAATGCATTGTTATAATCATTTAACCTATTTGGTGACAATAAAAAGGATGTGATTAAAAAAGGTAAAGGAGAATAAGAAAAGGTGACAGCACTTTAAGGACGACCAGCATAGACCATTCTGGGGAACGTCTCATAAGATTATTGCCAGACTTCACATGACATGTATTTTGTCTGGACTAAAACACGTAACTTTTGGGATCGGGGGCTCGACATCCTGAAGATTCTGTTTCGGTCCTATGTTTTAATTTTTACATTGGCTGTTGCCTCTGGTGACTCATGGAATGAGCAGCTCGTGCAGCGAAGCTCTGTATTGCTGGAGGCTCAAGCAGCCACCATTGGTGCCCCCGAGGTCAAGGCTACTGCTGGCTGTAACACCGTACCATCAATGCAGCATGAGCCTCCACAAAATCTTTGCTGCGTAACGTAACTTTCCGCTGCCAATGCACAGGAAAGGAAGCCAGGACTGCAAACCGAAACATAGATTAATCCCGAGGTGGACACGCTTTGTTCTAGGGCTTTATCTGCCCTGCTGGAGTCCCTAATCTCAGATTTGATATTCTCGAGGTTTCCTCCCGCGCTTTTATGCTGTGGAGTTCTGCAGTTCAGTGCAGAGCTGAAAGTCGATGCTATCAGATCAGTGGAGAGCCTTTAGCAGCACATGCAAACCTTTTAAATTATCATCGTCTGCTCAGGAACAAGAAGTGGTGCGACCGCTTTCCAAAATCAGTCCTTTTAGTGATAAGAAATGTTAATGTCTCCCTCAAAACAAAGCAGGCTTATAATGAGGGGATGGCCCCAGTCGTTCGTTTAGAATGCGGCCTGTTTGTTGCTTAAATGCGTATGTTATCTGCATATGTATCTAAATAAAGAAGCCTATTGCTTTATGTTGGTGGTGGAGGATTTCACTACAGCCCTGAAAACCTACTGCAGCTACAGGGCTGCCCCTGAGGGCTGGATGGGTAAATTTACCATGCTTCACTCAGCCTTACAGGCCAGGAGGGCAGCAGGTAAAGTCCATGGTCTGCACTGAGTCAGCCGGGGGCTGCAGAAGGGGGTCGTAGAATCGGGCTGGGGGAGGGAAAATGATCCCAGTGATTTATACAAGGAAGTACATGTATCTCGTCTTTGGGTGAGGATGGGATCAGAGCTCATCTTGTAGGGGGGGGCGCCGGGGAGGGCGCGGTGGGGTGGGGGGGGGCGGGGGCGGAGTGAGTTACCTGTTCTTATAACGCACTGCACCACTGAGACAGGAGATCTTTACTCCCCCTGTTTGGACTCGATGTGAAGCTAGATCCCAATGGTCAGAAGATGGTGTTCACCCCAGGAGTGTTCACTACTCTTGGATTTAGTTATTGTGAAGTTACCTGCAAGTACCCTTCATGTTAGCTCTTAAAATGATTCTGTTCAACAAGCTTTACAACAACGTAACCAAATTGTATAAACTACGGTAAATTTTATTCATCCAGAAGTGTTGGTTATTGCCCAGTGTCCGAAACAGCCTCTCTGAAACGGGTGTGCTTGCAACATGTACGAAATAAGAAAAATGTGAAAAATGGTTGAAATACCTGTTGGGAGCATATATGAAGAAGCGATGGTGTTTGATGTGTGAGCTTCACGAATGAATGCCTGCATGCCCATTTAAACAGCCAGCACACACTCTAATCAACCTGCAGTGACAGACCTTGACATGTTGCCAGCTGCTTTGGCAAGTTTCAAGCAACTCTTGAGTTCAGGTGCACTCGGTCCTTTAGTATTCCAAAAGAATTCAGCAAATCACCAAGAAACTCTGATATCCATTCACAATAACTAAATTCAGGAGGAGTGAACACCATCTTTTGACCATTGGGATCGAGCTTCACACCAAGCCCAAACAGATGGAGTAAAGGTTTCCCGTCTCATTGGTGCAGTGCGTTATAAGAACAGTGCCCTTTGCCTCTGCTTGACCTGTGCTAAAATCCAGCCCAGAGAGGGAGGTTAAATAGATCCTTTTGCTGATGGCTATTAACCCCATGAACATCAAAGAGGTAAAATTTCCCCTTTTGATTATTTTAGCGAGAACGTTGCCACAATTTCCCGTTTTGTACTCAAGCTGACATTTACTAAAACTATTGAGGGGAGGGATCTCCCCCCCCACATGTCATGTACTGCCTTGATCATACTTTACTGTTTAGACATGACTTTCTGTAAATTATTAATGCTGAATATTATAACGGCGTTAGAAAAATGTACCTACGAAAACTTGTATTTGCCACAAAAATATTTCTCCTGGTCTTAAGGTTAAAACGTTGGTGAAATGTGTTTGGGCCGCTTCAACCCTGTTCAGTGGCACAAACCACAGAGGTGGAACAGGCTCGAGGGGCTGAATGGCCCACTCCTGTTCCCATGTTCCTCAAAAACCTCCCTCAAAATTTATGGCGCGCACAAAAACTAAATATTTCAGATGCTAAAAAGAAATTCCCCCAAATCGAGTATTGCCTTTAAAAAAAAAAGATTAAAGCTCACCTGTCTTTTCTTGGCAACGTTCTGTGTCATATGCAAGGCAGACATCATCCTTGCATTGCTGACAGCCAGGGTCAGCTTTCTTGGATGGAAATGAGCTCTGAATAGTGAGCAATCATTTCTCGGCAGAAACCTGACAAAACAGATAGCAGATAATTGCTGTTTCTTTATCGTCCAAGTTCAAAGGTGTAGTTTGTGCAATTAAGTGAGGACAAATGTACAAAATTCACAGGATTTGACACCTGCACTGCTGGGGAAAATAAGTAGCATTAAGAAGAGATGTACCTCAAGGCTGCATTATGGGAAAGGGTTCTCATTAACTCCCAGTTTAGTACTCAATAGTTTTCAAATCCGTATCTGAATTTTGTGAATGGATTTTCTCCACTCCAAAAATAATGACAATATTTTTAAATTGAATCAGACGCTGTCATCTGAAATTAAACGTATCTTTAAAAAGAGAGAGAAAGAGAGAGAAAGCTGTTTTGTCCATTTTGCTAACCAGTCCCAGAGGAGTTTTGTATTTTTCTCCCATTGGGAACAATGGGAGGATTGACTGTGCGCCGTAACATGTAGTTCGTTGTGTAGCATTTGCTCAACAACTTCTCTCCTTTTGTTTACGCTGTGAGTTGAGACATATTCTTTGTTTATTTATAGAAAAGGCCTTCAGTCCACAATGAAGGATGAGTGAACTGTATGTATTTGATTTTGAGGAGGGGGAAGCCCTT
The DNA here is from genome assembly GCA_030390025.1 of Squalus acanthias. Lineage (NCBI taxonomy): Eukaryota > Metazoa > Chordata > Chondrichthyes > Squaliformes > Squalidae > Squalus > Squalus acanthias. The sequence continues at coordinate 15,942,427 of CM059447.1, read as the reverse complement.
TGCTGCTGTATTTCCAAACCGCAGAACTATACTCAGTAAAATAATATTGATCTTCGATAAATCTTTTAAGGAATCTATCGTGAAGTAAGGCAGGCACAGTACTGCTTTGAGATAATGGCAGCAGGATAAAACATGCTTCTCAAAGGTGCTTTCCACTTGCAGCACTAATCACGGTGTGCATGTTGTGTTGCGGTGGAGTTATCATTTATTCAGTAGGGTTAGGGTTAAAGAAGGAAGTCAAAATGGCACAGTTCGGTTGTCCACTCTGTGTAGTTATATTACGGCTCAGATTTCCTTTTGAGAGCTGCAGTATTCTCTACCTGCAGTGATGTTCAGGTCACCTGTCCTAATGACTTCGATTGCTGATTCCCCATACACTGCATTGCTGAGCATGAGGTAGGGAATAAGGGGACACACCATCAGCCTGTAAAATCAAGAAACGCGACAGTAGGGGTGTTCCGCTGCCTTTCTTTTTAACCTTCCTATAATTGACTGTTGAAAGTGAAGCAAATTGTTATTGCTTTAAAAATAACTGAATTGTAAGTGGGTAATAGCACGTCCTCTTGTGATACTGAACCGTACAGACCAAAAGGTCCCAGATTTGACCCACGCTTAGTTGATGTCAGTCAGAGCAGCAGTTTGGGCATTACAATCGACCTCCTGCTCGTTTGATAGGGATGATGAAAAACGGCCAGGTTTCCTACTTCTGATTAATATCCACTGACTCCTGTTGGAAAGTGTGCAAGCGTGGATGTACTGGAATCCTGGTGGTCTTTTTGTAGCATATACCTGATACCTGGTGGTCCAGTTATGGAGTGCAAGTGCAGCAGGCAGTCAAGAAAGCAAACGGAATGATGGCCTTCATAGCAAGGGGATTTGAGTACAGGAGTAGGGAGGTGATGCTACAGTTGTACAGGGCCTTGGTGAGGCCCCACCTGGAGTATTGTGCGCAGTTTTGGTCTCCTAACTTAAGGAAGGACATTCTTGCTATTGAGGGAGTGCAGCGAAGGTTCACTAGATTGATTCCTGGGATGGCCGGACTGACATATCAAGAAAGATTGGGTCAACTGAACTTGTATCCTCTGGAGTTCAGAAGAATGAGGGGGGATCTTATAGAGACATTTAAAATCCTGACTGGTTTAGACAAATTAGATGCGGGCAGAATGTTCCCAATGGTAGGGAAAACTAGAACCAGGGGTCACAGTCTAAGGATTAAGGGGAAGCCATTTAGGACTGAGCTGAGGAGGAACTTCTTCACCCAGAGAGTGGTGAATCTATGGAATTCTCTTCCACAGAAGGTTGTTGAGGCCAGTTCGCTAAATATATTCAAAAGGGAGTTAGATATAACACTCACAACTAAGGGGATCAAGGGGTATGGCGAGAAAGCAGGAATGGGGTACTGAGGTAGCATGTTCAGCCATGAACGCATTGAATGGCGGTGCAGGCTCGAAGGACCGAATGGTCTACTCCTGTACCTATTTTCTATGTTTCTATGTTTCTATCTATGTTTCTATACTTGGTGTATCTGATGCACAGTGGTCCAGTAGTGGGGTGTGTCTAATACCTGGTGGTGTAACAATAGGATTGTGTCTACTGATGGAGGAGCTGCAGGTCTTGTCTTGTTGACTGATTAATTTATGCTGGGTGGAGAGAGTTTGTGCACGATACTTGGCCAGCCAGAGATGAGTAGGTGCTGGTATTTTTTCATAATATAAAGTGTGAATTTTTGGAGATGAAGGGATTGTATTTATATTTCCTGACATATAGGGAAGGTTGTATTCTGGCCTTTGGAAATTGGCCTTGTGTTCACAAATACTCAATTCACAGGGTCGAACCTTACCGAGAACCAGAACTTATCATAGTTTTCATACTTTCTGTATCTCTAATAGCATTAGGTTTTCAATTATAAAAGTACAATTATTGATATTTGTTTGCATAAAATTGGAAGCAGCCAGAATTAAAACAGGAAGATATCAGCTCTGATTTTGACTGACGTCAGCTGATGGCTTTGATTATGGGAAGCTGAGTTGCTCCAGCTTCCTGCTTTCCTTTTGATAGCCAGCAGTTGGGGATGTTGCGTGTTTTCTGTGTGAAGAGGAACTGGCTTGGGAAAATCACAAGTCAAGATAAGATAAAGAGAAGTGACAAAAATAGCAAGAATGCATGTTCCTAATGATGTTCCCTATACGTTAGGAGATCAGTGCACTATGTGGATGATTTTAATATCTGAGCTTGTACTCCTTCAATTTAACTAAATTAATTTGGAGCTTGTCTAATCAGAATAACCACAACCAGAATTGGTGTATATTGAATATGACAAAAATACATTTTATGTTAAATAGCAAAATAGTCAAAATCATTGACCTTTACTCGTACACGGTAGGATGGTCACTCACTGCCATGTACTATGAAATGCCAATGATGTTTACCATTTCACTGTTCAACATAAAAGACTCTTTCATTCCAACATAGTCATTACTATTCAACTGCACTGCCCAGTGCACCTCAGCACCACTAGGCACAGTTTAAAGGTTGTGGATGGTTTTTAGTGCAGCATCTGCTCAGACCTTGGATCTGAGTTACAGATATTTCCACCGTAAATGAGTCTGTCGCACCGCTAAATTAAACACACACTGAAAATGCGGACTTTATTCCCCCCCCCCTTCCCCCCCCCAGGTTAAATTGTGGTCTTGCAGCAGTGATGGAGAATGTATTTAATGAGGAGTAATAAAAAACAAAATCAGGCGTAATTCAAAATCGGGGAGTCATAAAAACAAATTGGTGATGAATGTATTTGTGCAACCTCAAAGCTAAATGTATTACTGTGACTGCACGGTGTAATGAATGGAAACAGTAGCCGAGAACTGAACGTGGGCCTTTGGGAATGTTGGCAAGTCTTCCTTTGTAATTACTTCATGAAAAAATGTCAAATTGGTTAATATTTAGTTATCACATCATTGACATTTTTTAAATATCAAATTACTTTTCATAAGATGTATTTTCAACTCACCATCTATACTGTATAAGGATGACTGAATACACTAAATAGGGTGTTTGATTCAGTAGCAGTTGAACATGTGCGTTGCGATTATAATTATACTTTATATATATATATATATATTTATAGCAATAGGGCAACAGTAAATGGACTTTCACAGACACAGACAGTATAAGGCGGATAAAATATATAGATAAGCATCTGCATCGTTTCCTTCTACATTCGAGTTTACTGCTTCAGAGAAAGTTCAGAACAATTAAGAATGTACTTTCAGTATATAGAATGTAATTGCACTTGGCACCAAAACACACAACCTGAGGGGAGTAAAGTTTCCCAGTATCTATAAATGTCACGTTCATATGGATTAAGGTAATATGTGTCTGGATTTTGTAATTATCAGAGACAGGTTCTAAAATACTGTCTTTGGGAACATTACATAAAGTGTGCTGTGTGGTGGAGGGGTGTCGCAGAGATGATGTTTTATACGGTCTCCTTATTAGCCATAAATAATGTTATACCAGTGATGGGGGTATATTAGAGAGTGTTAGTAAAGGACCACTGCGCTACTGTTTTTCAGAGAAATTGGACTGAGGTTATTACTTCAGGGCCTGCCTCCTCTTGTCTCACCACCTGCATCTAATTTCTCAAGCCTGAGCTACTAGGTAGGGATTGCTATTTTAAAGATCCCATTGGGACACCGTTTCCATGGATTTCTTTTTGTACTTTCTCACAGAAGGTCCATAGTGAAATCTCTTAACTCGTCAGACGCAAGGCCATGGTAGCTAATATAACTAATTTAATCGTTGGCTTGAGCATCTGACATCAAAAATATCTAACACTAAGCCATCTGATAGGGACCCTGCCAATCAGTCTGGCAAGGCAAGCTGCAATTCATTTTGAGCAGAAGCCCGAGAGGCAGACCAAGATGATGGCGAGACGAGGTAGATCCAGATAGTAGGATTGCTGAGGCAATTAAATGGATTAATGCATCCATGGACATGGATGGCTAGTGACAGTTATAAGCATTGTAACCTTCAGCTCCAAGGGGCTTCGAAACAAATGAGAGGCAATAAAGGTCGTGAACTCAGGACGGACAAAAACAGGTTGGACAAAGAAATATCGCCAAGCAAAGCCAGTGGCACAAAATAAAGAGACAGCTTGAGAACTGGTTGGATAGACAGAGCAGGACAGCACCCTCACACAAGGAAGCGAGTACAATGGCAGCAAACGGAAGAAATTTGAGCAATCACGAAGAAAACTGTGCGAGGAGGAACACTCCCAACAGGAGAATAATTAGGAGGGATCACAAGAGATTTTTCTTCGAAAAATTAATCAAGTTGCTTGCTGAATATTACAGTAGATTTTTTGTCAAATTTAATTTGGTTTGAACCGTTCTTCCAGCCGTATTGAACAGAAGTGCAGCTCCCAGGTAACAGCAGCGAGATTAGACAATGCCACAGTGCAGGCTGCTCCAGTGGTCCCACTGATCTAGTTCAGAGCTGTACAGTTCAGGAGGGTTTCGGGTTCGCTCTCGGGTCTGCACGGAGTTGGCTACTTTCAGCTAAGGGGTGGTGGCGGGGTTAAAGTTGGCCTCAGTGCCTCCAAGAAAAAAAAAAGTCAGTCCTGGTTGCTTGCACCTGGTAAACTGTAGAGTGAGCCCCGCTGTAGGGGGTACATGGGTGAAAGTTGGGCAAGAACAGGAGTGAGTGGGCTGTGATGCTTCCACAGTTGAATAGCCGGGCAACACTTATTGTCCAAGCTTACACACAAGAATGGCCACCTAGATGATAGCTGCTTGTACCTGTGGAGCCATACAGAGGTCACCATGTTTAGCAAAGGAAAGGACAACATTTAAAAATAAAAGACAGGATTTCAGTGACCTTGCTCATGATGACCATGATGCTACATTCAGGCCTGTTATCAGTCTCAAAGAGGTAACTGTACAATGGTTGACAAGTACTAGGAAATGTCAGAACTGCTGGCATCAGGAAATTTCAGGGTCCCACTTTACTCTCTGTGGTGACTCAGTCTTAGGGACGAGTGCCAAACTAAACTGCAAATCCAAAATGGCCTGTCGAGCCATTTCAGTTTTATTCCAAGACACTTGAGTTTGGCTCAGTTCAGATCATGCTTGGGTCTAGTGTGGCCTGGCCCTTTAAAATTCCCTTCTGGACATGCACAGTCCAGAAGGGAATTTGAGGGGGGGCGGGGCTAGAGGATCAAAGGTGGGAAGGAGGGTTTTATTTTCATTGAATGAATTAAAGAATATATATTCTTGATGGTCTTGCTGTTTGATGGGAGGATTTAGGTTACATGCTTGTGTCATAAGCTTTGCATGCAGCTCTTTGTTATTGAACTTTGCAACGAGCTGACTCTTAGGGTAGTTCATCCCGACCCACAATGAGCCTGTGTATCTACATCTGTGACAGACTGAGCCTGCAATTTGAATAACTCTCTTACACAAGGACATAAGAAATAGGAGTAGGAGTAGGCCATACGCACCGCCCCCCCCCCCCCCGGTCTCCCGAGCCTGCTCTCCCATTCAGTAAGATCATGGCTGAACTTCTACCTCAACTCCACCTTCCTGCTCGATCCCCATATTCCCTCAGTGCCCAAAAATCTATCGATCTCTGTCTTGAATATACTCAATGATTAAGCATTCACAGCCCTCTGGGGTAGAGAATTCCAAAGATTCACAACTCTCTGAGTGAAGAAATTCCCCCTCATCTCATAGAAGCATAGAAGATAGGAGCAGGAGTAGGCCATTCGGCCCCTCGAGCCTGCTCCGCCATTTAATGAGATCATGGCTGATCATCCAAATTCAGTGCCCTGTCCCTGCTTTCTCCCCATATCCCTTGATCCCTTTAGCCTTAAGAAATATATCTATCTCCTTCTTGAATATATTTAATGAATTGGCCTCAACTGCCTTCTGTGGTAGAGAATTCCACAGGTTCACCACTCTCTGGGTGAAGAAATTCCTCCTCATCTCAGTCCTAAATGGCTTACCCCTTATCCTTAGACTCAGTCCTAAATGGCCGACCCCAAGCTCTAGACTCTCCAGCCAGGGGAAACAGCCTGCCAGCATCTACCCCGTCAATCCCTCTAAGAACTTTATACGTTTCAATGAGATGAACATCCATGATGTCAAGCAAATTGTTAGAACACTGCAATAATTATTGCCTGTTATTAAATCTGAGGCCACTCTGGTACAAGGGACTATTTTTTTTAAAGTACAACAATAGCATTGAAATTCATTAGGTGTCATGTGAAGATTTTAAGACCATCATACATAGATAGTTAGCGCGTTGCGCTCTGTATTCCTTTGTCCATTTTCCTCCCCTGTTCTGAATGCGGTCACTCATGCTGACGTATGGTTGCACAGGTGCTGGTCATCCTCTGGTACCTTGTCATTCTTTACGTGTGAGCTTAGACAGTGAATGCTGGCAGGATATTCGACCATGGGGAGGATTATGGGTCACGGATAGAAATCACGAGCAAGAACCCTGGCAGCAATGTCCCCTCTCATTTTTATTGGGCTGCGCGTCCCATTCAAAAATTCCCCGCATACGCGGTTTTTCTATTAAAAGCTGGTGAGCCGGCTGCGCGGGAGCTCCAGAGCGCTGCCACGCAGCTTAAAGGGAACATTGCCTGGCAGTGCCGATTTTACCCTGCTTAGCTTGGGTACTGAGGCCAATTCTGGCATCGCAGCCTCGGGAGGGTCTCGGCTAACTCCGAATTCGAACCTGGAACCTTCTGATCGAACCATGCCGTAGTCATGCATTGCCTTTACCAATTAAGCCAATGGAAAAGCCCACGCTCTACGGTTAAGCCCTATCCACAGCATGCTAGGCTCATAGCGATGTCATACGCCCCTCACTATAGCCTGGCTCCTGTTCACTTCCCCCATATTTCCATGGCTTGCTGTCACCTCAGACTGCAAACTGCAGATGTGTGTTACTACTGTACCAGCAAACAGTAAAGCATCTGTACAACTGGCTCAATGTGCCTGTGTCTTCAGCATCTGCATTCTGTGGAAAACTGTAATGGGTGTACGAACTGGCAAAGTTGGATTCCTTCATGCCCTGTACCCGCTGACCCTCTCCCTCATTAACAATCACTCATAGTCTTGCAGTGAAATGATAATTGCTTAAATTGTTCAGTAAAAGCATTTGGTGTGTCCTGCATGTGTTAGCGCCTACTCAGCATCATTGGATAGAGCAGATACTGTCTGACAAATGCTACATACAAAGAGGTTCTGCTGGGGGCCCGAAGGCATGCTTCCCACGAACATTCTTAAAATATTGCATGGTTGTAAAAACTGGCTGATGTATTTTAGAGTACCAGTTTAGCCTGAGGCCACAAGAAGAATGGACGCCTGAATCCAGCAAAACACGTTCTTCCCCTGTGTATCCATGCTGAAACAATGCCAGCAAAAGTAGGACATATGATACCAGCTACACTTCATTTTATCCATTAACCATGCAGTGTCTGCAGTAGTGTCTGGTGGCATGACCTTTTTTTTTCATTCTTAAAGCGGATTTATTTTTCTTCCTGTTTTCACCCTGTTTTTCCTCTCCATTGTAAACTGTCTGTCATAATACACCCTCCTCCAAAAGGGGTAGAGGAGGAACTTGCATTTAGATAGCGCCTTTTCACATCTTGACAACTTCCCAAACCGCTTTTCAACCAGTGAATTAGGTTTGAAGCGCAGTCACTGTTGTGACACAGGCAAAGATGGCAGCCAATTTGTGCACAGCAAGGTCCCACAAACAGCAATGAGATGAATGGCCAGTTAATCTGTTTTTGGTGTTGCTAGTTGAGAGAGGAATATCAGCCAGGTAACCAAGAAAACTGTTGACTCACTGGTAGCAGTCTTGCCTCTGAGTTGCAAAGATATGGGTTCAAGCCCCACTTGAGCACATAATCTTGGCTAAGACTTCTGTGTGATACTGAGGGAATGCTACATTGCCAGAAGTGCTGTCTTTCAGTTAAGATGTTAAACTGAGGTAAAAGATATCATGGCACTAGAAGAGCAGGAGATTTTTTCTGGTCTCCCAGCCAACATTTATCCTACAACCAACAAAACAGATTAACTGGTCATATGTCTCATTGCTGTTTGTGGGACTTTACAAATTAGTTTCTGTGCTTGTCTCCATAACAACAATGAGTAAAACTTCAAAAGTCATTCATTGGCTGTGCGGTGCTTTGGGGATGTCTTTCCCGGCCCCTCTTCAAATGGTGCCAGGGAGTCTTTTCACCTAAACAGGCCTTGATTTAATATCTTATCCAAAAGTTGACACCTCTAACACTCCATTAATACTTGACTGAAGTGTCAGCATGGTTTATATGCTCAAGTCTTGGAGTAGGCCTTGAAACCACACACTTCTGATGATGAGGCAAGAATGTTCCCAACTGAGCCAACCTGAGATTTGGGCTGGATAGACCTGGATGCAGATTTTTCAGGTCCACAAATAATATTGGTCAATAGATACAACAACTCATTTTGAACCATTTGATCCAGAATAAAAATGATGTCAATGTACAGATGCCTGTTGGCTATATCCAGCATTTTCTGCCTTTAGATTTTCACCATTTGCAGTTTTTTGTTTAGTATTATTTAGATCATGTAAATGTGGGCTGGGGTCCTTTCTCGCATTCAGATCTACAGTACACTTATTCATCTGGCTTTCAAGGGAGCTCTTTAAACACGTGTAGTGGCCAAAAATGGAGCAAGCCAGCGATCCCAATAGTTATGGCCAGGTAACCTCTGCCGCTGACCACATCAGAGTATGTGGCCTCGGGGGAGGTCACCCAATTTAAGTACCGTCAGTGGGCACCCGAGATGTACCCGGGCCCACCAGACTTGCCAAGGGGGCTGGTCTAAACCGTTTTAAAAACTTTGTATCGGGGTGGGGGAAGGCTGGCTGCCATCCAACGTGGGCCTCACAACTGCACTCCTGAGGCCAGTATGTTAATTCCTTCTGGGCATATTGGCAATCAATCCTTTGACTGCCATTTTCTAGGCCGGGGCTGTGAGAACTCCCAGACTTGGGAGGTCCCTGTTCCCAGCTCTGCCCCCACCCTACTTCAATGGTCATATTTAGGGTGGGCGGAGGCTTTGCCCCAAACATGGGCCAAAGGAAACTCCCGGGCAATGTCGGTACCCAGTGCATCCGGAGCCGGTCTAGTTTGTGGCCCTTCTGGGAGTGGGTCTAGAATGTCGACCCCCGAGCTTGAATCGAATTTTGCTGACTAATTTACATGTTAGTGGTTCTGCGTTTTCCCCTAAATCCCACAATCATGGCCGTCTGGTGCATCGTCTCTACTGAATATACAATGTGTATGTGTCGTGCTCATCAAAGGGAGGGATGTCAGTGTGGGGGTGGGAATTAAATACATTTCTATTTTTGCCACTCGGGGGTCAGTATCAAACTCTCCCAGTTCCGATTTAGCCCAGACAGATGCAAAACAAAGCTTCTTTTTCTCTGCCCCATGTTGCCTTAACCCCAACCACAGAAAAATCGCTCTTCCAATCCCAGCCATCTTTACAGTCTCTCTGAACGAGAATGCAAATTTGTGCCAAGTTGTGGGCGGTTTTGTGCAGTGGGCCGCACTAAGATCTGGGTTGAAAGTGCCCAAGCTCACTTCAAGTAGGACCCTTGAGAGTTGGCTTTCAGCCCAGAACTGTGCAATTTTAAATACAAATACAGACTCCGATCAAATAGTAAAGCAGAAGTATGATTTGGGGTTTACAGAACCTAAAAAGAACAGTGGTTACATCATTTAATGCTGTAGTTAATAGTTATAGGTGGCAACAACCCATCGCGCCTCCGTTTACTTGTGTTTAATGCCTCACGCTTGCCTCGGGCTGTTTGCATGTGATAAGCCCATTAAAATAGCAGCAATTTAAACATTTGATGAAGATTGCTCACGGTAGAAAGTTTGTAGGGGAAAAAAATGTCCGATTGAACGACAGAACTAATCTCGCCGCTGTTTTTCTTTTCTTTGGACGCATCAGGCAACGCACTGATGGGAAACTCATCAGCCACATTCATGGGAAGTTTCCTAGCCAGCAGCTTGGGGTCAGCACCTGCTCATCCTGCGGGACCTACGTCTTCCCCCTCCGAGCCCGCCTTCCGAAGTCCCCACTCGGCGACATCACAGATCTGGTTTTCCCACTCCCACGAAGGTAAGAAACCCGGTCGAGGAGCATCCCAAGCGGTTCGGACAAATCTTTGCGCAAAGTCTAAATTTAAAGAAAGCTTCCCACTTTCAGCTGGAGCAATACTGTGTGCATCACTGTGTCGAAGTCTGGGTGGTAAAGACAGCTGGTGGCCCTGGGCCGAATAATATTACTCTCAGTGGGATTCCCCACACACATTCACAACAGAGGCTGGAAACAGAGAGAACTTGGAAGATTTATTCTTAGCATGACTGTGGTGTGGAGTCCTTTGAACTGTGAGCTTGTGTGTGCAGAGCCCTGCTCCATGGTGCTTGGTACAGTAATGTCACTTCCAAGGAGACAAGGAATGCATAAGCAGCTAATATGGTGTGAATGGCAGCAAAATCTTATTTGGTTCATAAAATTAACTATAAATATTTTTCAAATGATGATTTTTTTTTTACAAGTCAGTGACAATCCTGGTAATGTAAAAAGCAGCACTTCATTCTGTCATTGATTCAGGTATGATTTCCGTTTAAAAAAAAAACTCTAGTCTAGAATGCATTTGGTCCTCTTAATGACCAAAAATTAATACATTTGCAGGACATTCTCTGTTCAATGTTTTAATCCAGTCTCTGTTAATATATACATATAAATATAATATTTAAACATATAATAATTGGGTGAACCTATAGAGCAATGATAAGAATGGGAATTTCTTTCCTAAAATGCGTCTCATTACACAATTTAATTCAAAAATCTACATAAAGCTCGTAATGTGGTTTCACACCATCAAAACTCTTTCTGTATCCCTATTTTGGTCAAAATTCAAATCTATCGTGATGCGAGCATATTTGGGTGAAATAAGTGCACCACTCATCAAGATTCGTATAGTTGCTGAGCATTTGAAAACCCACCACTTGCTCTGGAGGCCACTGTCTGACTGTTTGACTGCAGATACCATCACTTGGTCAACAGACCTACAGTTGGTAGCCTATATCATACTTTCATTAATATGTGTATATATGAAATGAATTCCTCTTCTGCATCATGCCTTTAAATAGCTTGTGTTGACATTGTATTGATGTACCTGACTAAGGCAGATTTACAGTGACATGCAGCATATGTAAATCCATTGATAACTATTCATTTCATAGTACGCGGATGTACTCATGTAATTTACCTAGTTTGGTAAAGAAAACTAATCTTCAATGCCTGAGATCACAGTAAGATGTTTTGTATTGTAGAATCATAGAAATTCCAAAGCAGAATAAGTTCTTTGGCGCAGAGGAGGCTGAGGGGAGATTTAATTGAGGTGCATAAAATTACGAGGGGCCTAGATAGGAAGGACTTATTTCCCTTAGCAGAGAGTTCAATAACCAGGGGGCATAGATTTAAAGTGATTGGTAGAAGGATTACAGGGGAGTTGAGGAGAACTTTTTTCACTCAGAGGGTGGTGGGGGTCTGGAACTCACTGCCTGAAAGGGTGGTAGAGGCAGAAACCCTCATCACATTTAAAAAGCACTTGGATATGTACTTGAAGTGCCGTAACCTACAGGGCTACGGACCAAGAGCTGGAAAGTGGGATTAGGCTGGAGAGCTCTTTTTTGGCCGGCACAGACACGACGGGCCGAATGGCCTCCTCCTGTGCTGTAAACTTTTATGATTCTATATGAAGGTCATTTGGCATGTCCGGTGCTAACTGTTCAACTGCAGTGATCTTCTCTTAATTCCATTTCCCTACCTTTTCCCCATAGCCTTCTTTCTTTTTGAATATTTACTCAATTCCTTTTTAAAATTGTGATGTAGTCTCTGTTTCAGTAGGCACTTGTGGCAAATCGTTTCACTTCTAAAATCTCTCAGTGTGAAAACACTTAATTTTGCCCCTGTTCCTCTAGTGACAATTACAGAATTACATAGAAATTCCAATGTGGAAACAGGCCGTTCTGCCCAACCAGTCCATGTTGATGTGTATCATCCAATTCTGAGTCTAAGCTCTGTTAGTGATTCAGCAACCAGTGGAAACAATCTTTCACTATTTACTCTCTCAAAACCTTTCATAATTTTGAAAACTTTTAATTGATCTGCCCTTAACCTTCTCTGTTCTTGTGAAACTTTTCCTAATTTTTCTTTATAACTAACCTCTTATTTCCTGGTATCATTCTAGTGAATCTTGGCTGTACCCTTTCCATGGTTCTAATATTCTTCTTATAATCACATGCCCAGAATTGTCTGCAATACTCCAACTTGACCAATGTCTTTTATAAATTTAACATCACTTGGAGTGTGATGGAATACTCCCCACTTGCCTGGATGAGTGCAGCTCCCACAACACTCAAGAAGCTCGACACCATCCAGGACAAAGCAGCCTGCTTGATTGGCACCCCATCCACCACCTTAAACATTCACTCCCTCCACCACCGGCGTACCGTGGCTGCAGTACGTACCATCTACAAGATGCGCTGCAGCAACTCGCCAAGGCTTCTTCGGCAGCACCTCCCAAACCTGCGACCTCTACCACCTAGAAGGACAAGGGCAGCAGGTGCATGGGAACACCACCACCTCCAAGTTCCCCTCCAAGTCACACACCATCCTGACTTGGAAGTATATCACCGATCCTTCATCGTCGCTGGGTCAAAATCCTGGAACTCCCTCCCTAACAGCACTGTGGGAGTACCTTCACCACACGGACTGCAGCGGTTCAAGAAGGCGGCTCACCACCACCTTCTCAAGGGCAATTAGGGATGGGCAATAATTGCTGGCCTTGCCAGCGACGCCCACATCCCAGGAATGGCTTAAAAAATATATATTCAATGCCCCTATGTATAAAAGCCAGAATACTTTCTTATCCTTTTTATGGCCTTTTCTGTCGGCACTCTCAGCTTTCAAGATATATATTTCTGCTTCCTTAGAACTCTTTGCTCCTCCCATTCTGTTAAAGAATCTTACGATTTAGGGTATAGTTACTGCTTCATGTTTCTCTGCATTGATCTTGTTCACTTCTGCTGCAAAGGATTACACTGACAAACTGCTGGATACATTGAACTGCATTCACCACCTATCTGCCCACTCCACAATCCTGCCCATGACCTCCTGCAATTCTTCCTTATGGTTTGCCCATGGCCTCTAATTTGGTATTGTCAAGAAACTTCAATATAATTCCTCTTGTGCCTAATTCCAAACCATTTATATAAATGGAAAACAAGAGACATCCAAGTACAGATCCCCCGGGGCACACGACACCCACATTCCATCAATCTGAAAAACATCCATTTACTCCTACTCTTTGCTTTCTGTCCCCTTGCCATTTCTCTTACCATGCAGTTACTTTCCTCCCTTTCACACACTCTTTGGTATTGCAGTAGAGAGATACCATCTTAAAGATGGATCGAATGTTGTAACTGATATCCTATCAGAGGTTTCCTAAAAGTTCTATGTTCGCCAGCTGCCTCATGAGGATAAATGGAGAAATAGCAGCATGTGAGGAAAAATATCTGTGTAAAACCTTATCTCACTTAATACTATTTTTGAATTGTACTTTAGCCTAATTCTTGATGGAATCAATTCCGCAAATTGGCCCCGATATTAACGGGGAGCTGGGGAGAGTGCTGGGGAGGCCGAAGTTAGCCAAAGAAACCGACAAGGCCCGGGGGGCGTGGAGGCCCTGCTGATCTTAACGCCAGGGCCTCATTCACATAGTGTCGGCTCGCCTCCCGTCCAGCCAAATGGACAGCCTGGCCGGCAGTGGGAGGGAACACTGGCAGGTTGCCAGGGATGGTCCCCGGCACTGGAAAGGGAGCATCAGACGCAGGCCATGATCGGAGGGCGGGGGAGTATCGGGTATAGCGGGAGGGAGGCTGGTTGTCTGGAGGAGGAGAGGCTCCCCGTCACTTACTGCTAGATTTAAGTTGCTGCTTCAGTGATGTCATCAGGCCGCGACTTTGGTATGTTAATTAGGCCCCCCAACCTGCCTTTTGTGGAATCCTCGTCCATTGCCTGATTTCCTCACGTTAAAATATAAAGGGGTGAGAATGGGATCGGGTTGCCCAACCCTGATACTTTAACCCCCTGACCCTCTCCCGCCCATTGGTGGGAGTGGGCGGGGGTTAAACTCAAGGCCATTGATTCATTCACCAGAGTGCTCGAACCATACCTATCCAGGGTTGCCAAAACAGCTGAAAACTATCCCCAGAACACTGGAAATTCCTGATATTTCTAAGTGGGGGAAAAGGACAGGATATTTTTGTAAGCCTCAGTCGCTGGGTCAAAGCAACAGAAGATACTCTTCACTATCACCAGTTTATTGTAACATTTTTGTTATTGCGTCTTAAGCATGACTAATATAATTTGAAACTTTACTAGTAAATACTGCAGGCTAGCCCGGGATATATTAGAATTGAATATCAGTACACAGAAAGAATGACTACCAGCATCAGTTTCACAAACCAAACTCTACATTCCTTCAGCAGTAAATGATAGAAAAGTACAAATTGACATTGAACAGGGTGGAAAGGGCACTTGTTAAGGCTCTTACTGAATAAGGATGTATTTCAGATAAGGATGGGACTGCACGAATGCACTGTACATGCTTTAGGGGGAGCAACTGTTCTAGAACCAGATTCTTGTATATGTAGCCAGCAGGGATCCCTCTGGGATGACAGATCAGTGACAACATTGAAATTTAATTTCAGGTGAGTTAAAAGCACATTTCTCATGATGCTGGGTAATTTTGTGCTGATACAAAATCCTGTTTAATATGAAGCGTTGCAGCTTCTCTTCCCACTCATGTAAGCCTGGTAATGACTGTGAGCGATGTTATCATCTGAACACTTAACACACTTGTATCAAGTTCCTCTTCTATTTTAATGGAAGCGTTAATTCATTTAAAATATATCGTTCACGCCTCCAGTAAAAAAGCAGAGAGAGGAATTTGATACGAGCACATTAAGCATTTGTCATTTCCAGGCAACAATGTTTACATTTTATAAAAATTAATTCACAATCTATAATTGATCGATATCAAACAATGAACAAGAAGCCAATATTTTTAAAACAGAAACGACCAATCAACCTCATTGTTCTCATTGAGTTAAAGGTCTGTTACAAACACACCTCTCACAATTTCCCCACGATTAAGCTTTGACTTACAGGTATTTTTTTATCCTTCCTAAGATTGATCAGCCCAGCTGCCTTACATTTTGGGAATGTATTTCCACTCCATTGTTACAGCCAAGGTGATCTTCTGCTAAATACAGAGCTTGTTTTGTGTGTGTGTGTACGTGTGTGTGTGTGTACGTGTGTGTGTGTGTGTGTGTGTGTGTGTGTGTGTGTACGTGTGTGTGTGTGTGTGTGTGTACGTGTGTGTGTGTACGTGTGTGTGTACGTGTGTGTGTACGTGTGTGTGTACGTGTGTGTGTGTACGTGTGTGTGTGTGTGCGTGTGTGTGTGTGTACGTGTGTGTGTGTACGTGTGTACGTGTGTGTGTGTACGTGTGTGTGTACGTGTGTGTGTGTGTGTACGTGTGTGTGTGTATGTATATGTACGTGTGTGTACGTGTGTGTGTACGTGTGTGTATGTACGTGTGTGTGTACGTACGTGTGTGTATGTACATGTGTGTATGTACGTGTGTATGTATATATGTGTGTGTATGCACGTGTGTGTGTATGCATGTGTGTGTATGTATGTCTGTACGTGTGTGTACGCGTATGTCTGTACGTGTGTGTACGTGTGTGTATGTCTGTACGTGTGTGTGCATGTGTGTGTGTGTGCGTGTGCGTGTATGTGTATGTGTGTGTATGTGTATGTACGTGTATGTGTGTGCGTGTGTACATGCGTATGTACGTGCGTGTGTGCGTGTATGTGTTATTCCCAGTGGTTTTTGCTGGGGATTCTGATAAACGTATGACAAAACCCCCATGCTTTGCCAGTGCCACAAGTGTACCATGTGACATTTCTGGTCAAACTGATGAGAACGTCTCACTTCCTGTGAAACCAACTGACTTTCCAAAACATTACCCATTTAACAGATTTAAAGAAGCATGTCTCCCTGTGAATGATACAGGTTGTATCCTGAACCTACAGGACCCCTTTTGTCCCAACAGTCTCCTTGTCAGTTTAAAGGGGACCTTGATCTTATCTACGGGATAGTGCATTTTAATAGTTTACTAACAAACACCATTCTCTGCAAAACGTTCTTAACCAGATGCTGCTGTGTTGTGGAAATATCAGGGTGGTAATGTTGTGCCTGGGTGGGAAACCATTGTTGCTTCTTACTGTGGAGAATTCATTTCTGACATGTTAAACTCCTAGAAGTATTTGCAATTTTGAGGAGAAATGCGTCCATTTACTTTTATTTTATGAGCCAAGGATTCTGTGGAAAGTTGCATGGCAAAATTACAGCCCGCATGCAGCCATGCCATCGCTCTGGTGCATTACTAGGAATAGCGAGGCAGCAGTGTCACACGGGACCAGACACAGGCAGAGGATTCGTGTGAGTAAACGAAAGAAATCTGCTGTCTTTCAAAAGAGGCTTGAGTTCCCCCTTTAAGGTTAGCGTCAGAAACATACTCAGCCAAGTAGTGATCTCTGCGCACTCGGGCTGATTTACAAGTGAAACCATAAATCTTTACGTTTATAAAGTTTGCTGGAGAATCTCTCATTCATTTGGAGAAGTGCATTCTCTTGGCTCTCTCCTGTACTTGAAAAACTATTTTATAAATCATTACTGCGCTCCTGGAAAGTAAATGTGCAGATGAGAAGGTTCATTAACAAGACATTTCAGATTGAATTTTAGATTAGCAGTGCAATAAAGAGACCCCACCCAATACACACAGTAAGTGGATTCTTGGAGTGGTTTACAGTACGTAAATGCAGAGTGCTTTGCGAGTGCATGATCTATGAAGGATTTCACAATGCATTCTCATGTTGCAAAAGGTCACTACTAATTACCTTGGTGTGACATGGTGATTTGTAAAACATTGCTGCTATAACAAGCTTCACATAATAAATTAAAATAACACAGTAGTTAATAAATTAATGCATTTCTAATAAAAGTTTTCTCATAGTTTTGAAATCACTCAAATGAAATACTGCATCATAAGGTTACGACTCCTTTCGAGGTTGCCGTTCCTTATTATTTTGTTTTCGGGAGTGCTGCGTGAGGGTCATTTAAAGGGGTGATGTTGCCGTACTGGGGAATTTCGAGCAGGCCCAGATCCCAGAAGAGCCCTGCCCTGAGAACTTCCTGTCGTGTTGGCCGTGACGGCGTGCTCATACCACACCAGATGCTGTATCTGCTGCAATACAAGCGTTTGCAATGTGGCATTAATATTTGTTCAAAACATTGTACTCTCTGCACGTCCTTTCGTCACAAAGGCACTGAGAGAAAAGGTGATCAGATAAAGGTAAATGCTGTGCCGCTTGAGAATGAAAGGGAAGGACAAAAGAGGAACCAAAAGAGAGCTTGTTAATTATGATTGTTAATTGTAAAAGGGAAGTGTTAATTGTACGAGGATGATCATGGTGTTAACACTGGTGCTGTCTACAATGATGTATAAAAACCGGTAGATCCGGACAAGGGCAGTACCTATACAGTGTGAAGGACTGAAATAACTCATCTCTGTTGTTCCATTTTAAAGAACTATTACCAAGTATCGCTGTAGGCTTTTACATATAATGCTTGAAAATCAACCCCTGCAATATGCGTGGCAACCAAATCATGTAGTAAAGATTCTGATACAATAATTTTTCATGTTTGTCACTTACCCATTTTAATTTAAGAGCCTAAGAAAGTGTGGGATAAGGACAAGAAATTTAGCCCATCGTGCCTGCTCTCTCTGCAGATCATGGATAATCTATCCATGGATTCGGACACAGGTTCTACTCCTGTTTAATCTCCGTATGGAGAGTCCTGCAAAATGTTCCCTGACTCTGACAAATGATCAAGCAAAACTCCAGTATATCTGCCCACAGCTCAACTATTCATCTCAGGTTGCCTGCTCTCCACAGGCAACACCCTCTCCCCAACACCAGAAACATAGGAACCATTGCGCCCCACGGAGTGTTTGATAATCTCAGTCTACACGTACCCCTATAACCCTCATTCCCAACCAGATATTGATCCAGCTATTTTTTGAAGGAGTTAATTAAGACATCATTAACTGCCTTTTGCTGAGAGTCTGTTCCAGATCTTCATTACTCGTTGGGGGAAAAAAAATCTAATGTATAGTCTTGACTACACTCTAGTTTTGTGTTTACTATGCAAGCTAAATCATCTGCTCACATCTGTATCACCTGTAATAAAAACAGAAAATGCTGGAGATACTCAGCAGGTCAGGCAGCATCTGTGGAGAGAGAAACAGTTAACGTTTCAGGTCGATGACCTTTCGTCAGAACATTCTGACGAAAGGTCATCGACCTGAAACGTTAACTCTGTTTCTCTCTCCACAGATGCTGCCTGACCTGCTGAGTATATCCAGCATTTTCTGTTTTTATTTCAGATTTCCAGCATCTGCAGTATTTTCTTTTTCTATATCACCTGTACCTCTTAGCTTTATAAAGGCTGGGATCATGTTTCCCTCAGTGGCCTTTCCCCCAGTGAAGAGAATTTCTCTTGTGCCAGTATCCCTATGTAATTTAAAGCTCTAAGTCCCAGTCACTCTAGTGTGAACTTTGCCTAATGTGCTTTTGAATATACAGCACCTAAAACTGCGCACACATTCCACATGTGTCGTCTCCACTGATCGAAACAAGGTCAGAATAATGTCTTTGGACCTACAGAGATTCACCCTAATATTTGATCAACTTCAACTTGACTGGAAAATTTCAGTGAATGAGCGATAGACACACCCAAATCCTTTTTGTGTTCTACATTTGCATGTGGGCGTTACTGTTTCAATATGCATTACTGTGCATTTATATTTATAGTAACATGCAGATGCCATTTCTCCGCTCATCTACTTAATTGTTCCAGATTGCCTTGAATGCAGCCCCTGTCCCCAATACTTGTCACCTGTCTATGTTGCTTGGCATCATCAGCAGATATACTGTTATTATAAGAAGCACTCTTCTTTAAACTATTCATCAACAGTGGGAGCAGCAGAGAATTCAAACAGACCCCTGTGGAGCCCCACTCGTCACTGCTGTTCCCCACCCCCACCAGCTCAGTGCTTTCCATTTAGCATTACCTTCCACCCCCCCCCACCTTTGCCAAACTGGTTTTCAATTCAACAAGCTAATTAACCATTAATTCCATGAGCCTTAAGAGACATACTTGAGACATTTTATCAAATGTCTTCTGAAAATTCAAGTAAATTATGTCCTTTGGCTATTCCTAATCCAGTAGTTTAATTGTATCTTCAAAAAAAAATTCCAAACTGTGATTAAAAACTACAAATTCTGTAGTGCAGGATGTGACGCAATGTTACAATATCATTATCACCGATAGTTTCATTGTGCTCTTCACTATGTATTAATATGTACAGTGTCTTGCAAGATACTTTTCTGCGAAGTGTTATACTAGACACTTAATATATTGGTAACAAAGCACTAAAGGAAACATCTCACTTAAGTCAAAGTCCTTTAATGCTTTGATATAGACTTCCTGTGCAATACACTTAATTCACAATCTCAATTTGCTTCCATTACTGTCAACAACAGTGACAGATCTGTAACCACCATTTTGCACTAACATGGGGAGGTCATCTACAACTCTGCTGTCCGTGTCCTAACTCGCACCAAGTCCCGTTCACCCATCACCCCTGTGCTCGCTGACCTACATTGGCTCCCGGTTAAGCAACGCCTCAATTTAAAAATTCTCATCCTTGTTTTCACATCCATCCTTGGCTTCGCCCCTCCCAATCACTGTAATCTTCTCCAGGCCCACAACCCTCCGAGATATCTGTACTCCTCCAATTCTGGCCTCTTGAGCACCCCCCGATTTTAATCGCTCAACCATTGGCGGCCGTGCCTTCAGCTGCCTGAACTCTGGAACTCCCTCCCTAAACCTCTCCTCCTCTCTACCTCTCTTTCCTCCTTTAAGATGCTCCTTAAAACCTACCTCTTTGACCATCATTTGCCCTAATATCTCCTTATGTGGTTCGGTGTCAAATTTTGTTTGATAACGCTCCTGTGAAGCGCTTGGGACGTTTTACTATGTTAAAGGCGCTATATAAATACAAGTTGTTGTTGTTGTTGGTAGGAAGCAGGGTGCAATCTCATGCATGAGACGGTGGTAATCTCTCACCACCATGAATTAAATCTAGCTAAAGGCTAGTTTTTAAATGTAAATCAGTTTTTTAAATACTCTGGTAGATGTTTATTAATCCATTTGACCAAAGACAGGAGCATTGGGAAGCCTGCAGTTAGGACTGAATTAATACTCTGAAGATTCAAGTGAAGAAGGCCCTTTGCTCATTTCATCTCATCCTTTCACAGTCATAACCGTAGCTTATTAGTTTCTTTAAATTCCTGTGGGTTACATGTTAGGTAAATATACATGATCTCTATGAATATAAAGATCAAATTGTTTGCTGTAACCATTGTATTTCAGTGCCTCAGAGAAATCTGATTTCAGGAGTCACCTCCACCATGCCCCAACTAACTTGCATCTGATTAGCTCAGCTCACGACCTTTGATCTTGGGTAACCAGGGTTAATAAAGTTTCTTTGTTCACAAGTTCCTTTTTCCCTTCATTTTTGCTTCACATTCTTTCTTTTGTTTTCTCTTATTTGCTTTTCTTTTACTGTTGTTTCCCTTATTCATCCTTTTATTTTATCCCTTGCATGTTATTTTTAATCTCTTTTCTAATCATCTTTTTTCTTTCATCCATTGTTCATACTTTGTGCTGCAACCTTTGTCAGCCTCTACCGTTCACTTTAAAATGAGCGCTGCCTCTGACAGATGTTCCTTTGATTTGTTGTGCTGTTTACTTAATCGTCAGGAAAAGAACAGTTTATGTACTTAAGCCCTGCCCACCAGCATTCAAATGTAATTCTAAAGGCACCACACCTTCCAACATCCCTTTTCATTGATGCAGTCCCAGAATGAATAGCTGCTTGATTTTTCGGAGTTTTTAAAATGTAGTTATGTTTAATCCATGGCTGGGAGAGATTACCATTGTTGTTAACCTCTCTTCACAAAGATCACAAGATAAACACAGATGAGATTGCCTGCTTGGCCCACTTTAGCTAATCCATCTAGAAAAACCGACAATTCCCCTCAGCACGGTCTCTTAAATGATTTCAAGATTTCTTATCCTCTCTGTCCTATCTGGAAGTCCATTGTAAATGTTGATGACTCTTTGTGTGGAAAAACAACTTTTTAACACCAGTCTGATATTCGCCTTTCACCAGGTTGAACCTATGCCCCCTTGTCCTATTGTCTCAGTTTAACTTGAAGTAGTTACATGCAGATATACAGAAAACCCCATACCTTCATATGTATATATATATGGAAATGTTTACCCTATGAATTGACTTTAGAGTTTCTGATTGGCCGATTTTGTGCAGTTTGATGTGAGATGAAAAAGTGGCATTGTTTAAAGTAATCTTTTGCTGCAGAACAGTGCAGTAAGAATCTAAGAGCTTTTGCCCAGACTGTTTTCTTAATAAGTTAATCATCCCCACCAGCCATTCATTTACAGAATAAATGAAACTATTTGAAAGGAAACATTGTGGTTTGATTATTCTGTTCCCTTTAATTAGGAATTTATTTAAATTGTAAGCAGTTCTAACATGTAAACATCTCGCTGCAATGAGCTGTAACACAACTGTTTTAAAGTTCTGTTGTCATTTGATTATTCAATATAGCATTTTATCTTTTTAAATAGTGGTTTTTTTTAACAAACAGAACGATGAATATAAAACTGTTATGAACAGCACAGGCCACTGTACTTTTTGAATAACCACCTGTGACACATAAGGGTGGAAATGACTGGGAGTGATGTTATCGTATGAATACTTAATACCATCACCAAATGCCTCTCTGCTATTTTAATGGAGATATTAAGTCATTTAAAATAAATGGTAACACCTGCATTAAAATAAAAAAATATGGGCAAGAGCATTTTTGCAGTAACATTTCTCGCGGTCATTTTGATGTTGTAGGGTTACATTGATAGATATAAACTTCGGTAGATTTCATGTCAGATTCAAAAGAAATATCACTGAACCACTTTAAAGTGTTTGAAGTACATTCCTGAACACACACGGTTGTTGCACATACAGCCTCAAGTTGGCACAAACAACAAAAGTAATCAACACTTAACAGGACTTGTCTTCTGGAGACCTGGGTGGAGAAATTCCCCTAGAGGGCCGTTTGGGGCGCTAAGTGAAAAGTGTTTGGAAAGTTAGCGCCAGACGCTAACCTTTTCAAACATTTGTTAAATTCCCACTTTTTGCTCCAAGAGGGAAGTGGAGCGCTAAATCAAGGGCTCAACTTGCCTCTTGGAGCGCAAGAGGTGGGGAATGTCCCGATCCGGAGCAATGTGCTCAGGAGCGCCGCAAGTGGCCAAACGTGGCGCTGCCGCATTGCAGGGGCTCATTCCTCAATTAAAGGGAAGGGCCCCACGCTGCGAGCTCTGCAGGTTTCAGTGTAGATTTCTGGGCCAGTGGGGAGCGGAGTGTCGCGCGATCAGATGGCACTCAAGCAGAGTGCCGGGCTGAGCGATTGCAGCACGGACGCCACGACCGGTGGCCGAAAAAAAAAAAAATTTTAAATCGGCTTTTTTTTTGGCTGGCCGCCCACCGCGCCTTCAAGTTGCGCCCCACGAGCGGCCGGCCTCACTGTCCGCGACCCCTGCAGCAGTCGGTAACATCGCCCAGTGCTGCTGCGGGGCGCGAGTGCGAAATTTTCTCCCGGGGCGCTGTGCCCGGAGATGACGTCATGATCTCCGGGCACAGAAGATCGGGGCGATACCCGGTAGCGCCGCCGCTAACCTCCCACCGGAGGCGCAAACGAGGGGAATTTCGCCCCCCCCCCCTGCACTAGCACAAGTGGTGCAGTATTTAGTGCTTCTTTTCTTGCAATTTTGCACTATTTTCAGGTCTATGGGATGAGTGCAAACCTTTAGCAGTGGTTTCGGATGTCAGCCGTGGCTCAGTGGTAGCACTCCTGCTTCTGAGTCAGATGGTTGTGAGTTCATAGTCCTGCTCCAGAGATTTGAGCACAAAATCTCGGCTGACACTCCAGTGCGGCACTGTTGGGGATGCCGGCTTTCGGACGAGATGCCAAAGCGAAGCCCTGTCTGCCCTCTCAGCTGGACGTAATAGAACACATGGCGCTATTTTAAGAACAGCAGGGGAGCTCACTCTGTGGCCTGGCTAATACTTAACCCTTAATCAACATCACTAAAAAAAAACAGATTATCTAGGACCTTGCTGTGCGCAAATTGGCTGCCTCGTTTCAGTCATTACAACAGTGATTACTACACTTCAAAAGTACTGCACTGGCTGTGAAGCGCTTTGGGACATCCTGAGGTCATGAAAGGCGCTAAATAAATGCAAGCCTTTCTTTCCTTTCAGATAAAGGGGCGCTGCCAATAGAAGTGGGACCCACTGATTTTTAAAATTCTGTATTGCCACAAATAGCCAATTTTGTCCTGTTTCATTTCTGGAAGAGTAGCTCTCGAGTCAGTGACGCGTAAGCCGATTTAAAAGCTGAAAAAGAGTAACCAGAAACCTTTTGAAACACATTTAAATTTAATTTTTCACTGTGAATCTGTTTTTTGAAATGCTCTAGATGATGTTTATTAACCCACTTGGGAGTGAGGGATAACTCAAAAATGCCATTTGAAATTTGTTTGACCGTCTGTCGGGAAAGACCAGAATTCCCTGTTTGTACATTTTTCAGCAGTCACAATGACACATTTGTTCCAGGTCAGCATATCATGTAGAATTTAAACATCATTTTTATGTCATGGCTGACAGGCCAAGCAGAAATTTACAATTCTGCAAAGGTAGCACAACCCACTGAAAATAGCAGTTTTACACATTTATGTTTTTTTTTTAAAGTCTGTTTATTGTTATAATAATTGCTGTTTCAAGGAAAACATAAATTATGTTTGTGCCACAGTAAGTTGACAAAGATCCATATTTTAGAGTATCTTCTTGGAGTGAAGTTCCTTTAATATTTCCTATATTAGGGTTTATCTGATTACTGGTTCATAGGCTAGATTTCCCACACACTTGCAGCCTGAGGTCAGTGTTCCCTGTAATTTGTTTTTTGGTGCGCGGGCCCTTTAACTGGTTGCGTGGCCGATTCCGTTTTTTCCACATGTGCGGTTATTCACATCGAAAAGCCCGTGAATGGCCTGCACGGGATCGCCAGACGGCCCCGCAGCCTAGCAGGAACGTTGCCTGAGGTGTGTTCGAATTTCACACCTTGAAGTATTTGGGATTCCTTTTGTCAACTAAACTTTCAAATTGACAGAAGTGATGAACAGAAAAGTGGTATCCTCCACAGAAAGTGTAGAAAATGTATTTTTCATCGTCATATATACATTACAAGCAGGAACCTATATTTGCTTCAAAATAAAGGAATGAAAATCAAGTGAGGGAGCAATAAAGCTGTTTATGAATAACAAACACCAAGGTACAGAAGTTTACAGCACAGAAGGAGGCCATTTAGCCATCTGTAACAGTGAGGAGTATTTCGTCCTCACTACAAAACCAGACAGTCAGCTAGACAGAGAAAGAAAATGCCATGAAATTTGAAAATCGCCCTAATAAAAGAGTAGAAATAAACCACTAGAAATAATAGGCTCAGTTTTAGAAGGAACCTGCTCCCATTATCTTAAGCCTATGTAAACACTATCCTATATTCAGCTTGTGTGCAATAGGAATTGCTGATCACATTGGAGAACTGTACCACAGCGAACTGCAGACACCTGCTTGCTGCAGTCCTTTGATGCCTGCTCCTTTCCTTCCACAATGCATTTTTCAGCCACTACAATAGGAAATATGATCAGACAGCAGTAATCAGCTTTTTATATTCCTATAGAATGTAAAACAAAACCGTCCAAAACAAAACAAAACACAGCGAGATGCACAAAAGGAACTGACCCCCACACCCAACCAACAGCTAAACAATGTTCTAAACTTCACCTATAATTACCAGAGCTTCAGATCCAGGCAGTACAGTGTAGAACAGTATAATCAGTGCACTCAACTTCCCCGATTCTGCCTTCCAGATTAACTCTTTTTCCAGATGTCTTTTGGAAACTCTCCAGCCGGACTGTATATATAAAAAATGGAGCCATCAGAAAACACAGTATGGATACCTGTGGGGACAATTACCCAATCTCAAAAATGATCTGATAGACACTGGATAAATGATGTCCCTGTAACCAATGAAAAGAAGAGTGAGTTGGCTTCCTTTGTGGTGTGGCAGGCGATCCAGTTTCTAAAAGTCGAGCAATTGATAGCTACAAAATGTTTCTTCCTTTTTGGAAGCCGTACTTCATTTCCCAATGGATTGGATCAGTTTGGGCAGGTTTAGATGACAGCATGTTTGTCCTTCGCTCCTACTGCACCAGTCTATGATTTGATTTAAAAGGGGGGGGTTAAAGAGCAGTAACATCAGCAAGGAAATAATTTTTTATTATTAATGATATTGCGTTAAAGTCACCCTCATGTTGAGAAACCAAAACATCTGGCAAATATTCTGCTCCACAAAATTGTGCAATTTTAACCCACTTGCAGTAAAATAAAAGCCAATTGAAAAGATCAAAGGCTAGTATATCAAAGCAAATTCCCCAATCCTGAAGGCTGTAGCCTAATTTTGCACACCCTTAGCCACAGGCATTTAAGAAGAATAAACAGTGCCACATCTAAAAATCAAACTACAGATCAGAAGAATTATAAGGTATGTGACTATAGACATACAAACAAATGGCTTGCCTTTCTGCACATGTGCAAATAATGCCTGTCCATCAAGATAATATATCATTCCCGCTGATCAGTTTCTAATTTAGGGAAAAGAAAATGAACTGAAGGGTGAGGTAGGTACAGTCAGGCATATGCCAAGTGCAGTCAGGGCATAAAGCCTACAAACCTTTTTTGGCTAATAAGTCTCCTTATGCATGTATGTGGGGATTGTACGTGTGACCTTTTAGGGTGGATGAGTGGCTGGCACATCAGATGACTTGTCTTAATTGGAGAAGTCAAAAACTAACAGTTTGCTTATCCCCACCAGATTTACTAACTAAAACATTCTGGGTTGTACTTGACTGATGAATATTAGGAGCAGTTTATCACTGGTATTTTTCCTATTGTAAGATCTTAGGGCATCTCAAGTCTTAGACTGTGTCCTTTTTCTTTATTTCTATATACAAAACTCAGTGAATCTTAATCACCTCTGTTCCCCACTGAAGCATGTCATCATTAACACTAGGGCGCTGACTGCCCCATTCAGGATGATTACTCTCCACTGCTCCGACAGACTGGGATTCAATGAGGACTCCACTAATACAGTTTAGGCAGCCGCATGCCTCATACGAGCAGGCCCCGGCATGCAGGAGCCAGCTGGCAAATTGTCAAACTGGATTTGGGCTCGATGCCAGTGCTCAATGCACCGTGCCAACATTGCCTGTCTTTCTGTCTATCATTGAACTGATTTCAGGAGGTGGAGTTTCTGAGGATTTAAGGGCATTGTGTTGATCCCTTAACACTTTGATGACCAATATCAAAATAGCCAATAGGATATAAGAAAATAAATCTAGGAAATGTAGGACAGAAATAAATCTATTGCTCCTGCATGGCAAATAACTAAACTCTTTTGAATTTTTAGCTTGATTGGATCTATGTAAGCAAGTTGTAAAACTAATAGCTTCTTTCCTGTATCTTAAATAGGCTGTAAAAGTATACTTTATCACAAATAGAAAAGAATATTTACTGTACCTTATCCAAATCTAAATCTGTAAGATTTTATAATGGGCTAGGAAACTTGGTAGCAAAGATAGTAGCACACCTGTCTCCCAACCAGTTGGTAGTTGGTTTTGAGTCTCAGGGCCACTCGTCACTTAGTCAACCTGCCATTATTGGGAGGGATTCTTTTGGTTTACAGCTGAGCTTGGAGATTGAACACTTTGCCAAACCAGGACTTCATCTCAGTGAAGTAGAACTGACTTAACCAACGACATTGCAAGATTACCTTCTGTCAACTGATTGACAGCAGTTGTGAAGTACACAGTGCAACACAAGTATCGAGTGTAGGGAATGTGTCTCTGCTGATAGTGGGTCATTGGGCAGTTTGGATTCAACTTGTGATGTTTGATGTCGTCACTTTGATCTTTCACCCACATTTTTCAAACTGGAGCTATTACTATTAGTGCTGAAGTAGTATGACTACATTATATTTTCAGCAGCATCTTTACTTTTGAACATGCAGTTAAGTCACTCTAGGGGGAGAAATCAAATCTAGTAATCTGGCTGCAAAGTATTGTGAAGTGACGATAGTGCCTTAGATTTGGAAGAATACAAAAGTCCTTGGTCCTGAGCCCTACAGAAATCTGACAGCACCACCCACAGTGTAGATATTGGTAGATCAATGGACCACCAATGGATAGGGTTAATAATATTAAATATGTTCAATAAACTGAGAATTGTGTTGTTTCAGTAAAAGATAACAATTAAATCAAGATGTGGTGTACTAATAAAATGCATTCTGTACATAGTGTCCTAACTCGCACCAAGTCCCGTTTACCAATCACCCCTGTGCTCGCTGACCTACATTGGCTCCTGGTTAAACAACGCCTCGATTTTAAAATTCTCATCCTTTTCAAATCCTTCCATGGCCTCACCCCTCCCTATCTCTGTAATCTCCTCCAGCCCCACAACCCCCCGAGATATCTGCGCTCCTCTAATTCTGCCCTCTTGAGCATCCCTGATTATAATTGCTCAACCATTGATAGCCGTGCCTTCTGTTGCCTCGGCCCTAAGCTGTGGAATTCCCTGCCTAAACCTCTCTACCTCTCTTTCCTCCTTTAAGACGCTCCTTAAAACCTACCTCTTTGACCAAGCTTTTGGTCACCTGCCCTAATTTCTCCTTATATGGCTCGCTGTCAATTTTTTTGTCTTATAATACTCCTGTGAAGCGTCTTGGGACGTTTTACTATGTTAAAGGTGCTATATAAATACAAGTTGTTGCTGTTGTTGAAGTGCGTGTTCTTAGTCATAAGTGATGGGTCAGGACCATAGTCCAGTAGACCAAGACCTTCTAATTCAGTTGGTCATGGATCAGTGACAAGAAAGTGAGGCATTTTGAACCTACTTTAAGTTCCTGCATTTTGATATCAAGGAAACAGAGCATGATTCTTCGTCGAGAGATCAGTCATTGTTTATACTGAGCATTCTTGTCTCCTGCAGTCCTAAAAGGGGTTAAACATGTCACCAGTGCAAAGATATTTCAGACCAGTGGAAAATTCTGAGTGTTATTATAACATTAGCACCCTAGTGACTGAATGTCATTGTGAACATGTGTCTAGCACTGGAGCAGTCCTGCAGAGTAAACCGTGGATTGAATCTAATAACAGTGCATTGTAACTCAGGCTTTGAGGTTTTTCTATTGCACTTATATCAATCTTTACAAAATCACAACGAATGTTCAGTCAGGGAAGCATTCAAAAGATTCAACTTGAAAAAATATTTTGCTGCACAGATTTAATTTAGCTTTGTTAAAAGCACTTGTTTTTAAATTTTTTATATATAATTGGATCATTTTTTGCACTGGATGTATTTATCTAGCATTCAAAGAACAATAAACAAACTGGTTGCTGCTCCTGTTTTAAAGAGAAAAAACCCTGCAAGTTTGTCCAATTTGGCAGAGTGGAAAGGAGATAGGGAAGTGATGCTGTTTTTGTGGGAATACAGTGGGGCTGTGCATTTGCCAGTTTATACCTGACCTCAGAATGCTTTTCACCGGGTGCAAAAATGAATCAGCGTATTGAAGGAACTGAACAGCCGCCAAAGCACAAACAGAGCAATGTTGAACAAGTAAATATTTAGCGATATGAACAGTTAGATAACTCCCTTGTAGTAATTTCTTCTCTGAATCTCTAATACATACAAACCCCCCCCCCCCCCCTGCTTTGCTGATTGTGAAGGAATTGATAAATATTGTTCTGCTTAAGCTTTCAAAGTACAGTAGCTTTTCAAGATTAGATCTAATATATGAAATGGTGGCAATCGAAGGAATGTCATGTTACATCTCAAAGTGTCGTGTTAGGTTTTACGATGAAACTTCTTTCGACATTTTAGAAAATTGTATAATATTAAAAATGACTGAAAACAAACACATTTTTCTTAAACTGAGCACTATCTGCACACATTCCTCAAGTGTCTGAGGAATATGCTTTCTTATTGACTGGCAATAGCACTAAGTTATCATCGTGGCCTGTTTCATTGTACACATTTGATACTTTATTGCATTTTTCCACAAAACCTTCATCCGAGTTAGATGATACTATAATTTGTACCATTCTATGTCCTTTTGTTCTGCAACTTGAATGGCTATGTACCTGTTTCTAAAGGGACCATTCCACCTTGATTAAAAATATATATTTTTAATAATGAAAATGGTAATTATTGGGCTCTTGTTCCTCTGGGATGGATCTCTTTACAAGAAAGAAACTTTGTCTGATTGCATTGCTACCAAAATCTGGTTTTATTAAAGTTGTTGTACAATTCTTTGCACGACTTCCTCGCCGAGATCTTCATCCTTCTCTCCTTCCTGAGCTGCTTTGCCAAGCAACTCCTTATCCTCTGTGATTTTAAGCTACTGCCAAAATTCCCCTTCTCCCTGTCCTTTGAATTCTCTGTCCTCCTGACCTCACTGAATGTCAACCCTTCACAAAAAACTCTTGCACCCAAAGCTCACCCCTCCACCGCATCAGTGCAGGGGGAAGAGGAGTGGAAGGGAACTGGTGTCATCGGTCTCTTCCAGCTACACCCGCCAGTTTGCATGGTCATAGGATGGCATTAACAGCAGCTTTTGACAGCGTGCTTAGCCTGACCTCTGCTTGCCTCCCAGGTAAAGGTGATTTTTGGTCACAAAAGGGGATTTTAATGGTAAGACTGGCAAAAAGCAAGGTCAGAAAGCCATGAAACAATAATGTGTGATGTATGTTTGCCAGAGCACTTTGGTTCTGAAGGAGTTAAAATCGTTGACATGATTTCAATAGAAAATTCAGTCTTGAAAAGGTTAATTGTATTTTCTTTCTATTTCTCCATCTTGTCTAAAATACGTTCATTGTCAGGAGACAATGGCGACGGAGGGTTCGATTTCAGTTATAATTTTTCCATCAGAATGCCCCTGGCTCTTGGTGAAAGGGATTTTTTTGTTGGGGTTGGCACTTCACTTGGCAGACTTTACTGCAGTTATAGTAAATGACAACCTCCTTTCGTTTTATAAATATTAAGCTGAATGTTCTCTTGCTGTACTACTTACTATCGTTTCTGTGAATCAGAAACCCAGTTTCAACAGCGACCCAGCTTAAACAGAGACTGCAGTTTATATGTGGTTCAAATGAATAGTTGATTGCGATTAAGGAGCAGTGTGTAACAGGTCAGAGTTAGTACATTGAGGGCATTCAAATTAAAATGCGCCCTAGAGCAGTGATGGGCTTCCCTTTAAAGCCACAGAGCACCTTGTAATTAGCATTTAAGATTACAGTAAATCTTGTGAAAGCAATGTTAGAAAAAGTCCACATTACAAGTGGCTAATTAAATTACAGCTGATTAGGAGATTGTTTAATAGAAATATACCATTTGACAGTTTCTAAACATGCAGTAAACAAAAAAAAACGCTGTGGTTTATTCACATTGATGCACTGGTCAGCGAATGGAGGCTGAGCGGGTCATTGCAATCGGGAGGTATCTTTGTATTTGCAAACTCCTATATATTTAAATTTTGAACATTTTCTTCCCACTCTTTGTTCCTTCCACACTGTGCACTCACTCTCT
This sequence comes from Squalus acanthias, assembly GCA_030390025.1. NCBI lineage: Eukaryota > Metazoa > Chordata > Chondrichthyes > Squaliformes > Squalidae > Squalus > Squalus acanthias. The sequence goes on along the minus strand of CM059447.1, from coordinate 15,911,310 downwards.
CTCGGTGAGGGCAGTTTTCAGTGTGGTGCTGCAAGACTTTGACTACACTGCTATGTAACCCTGCCACTAGGAGGTGCACACGAATGTTTGAAGTTGATTTCTCCTCCTTCCTCACGGGGGAAGTGCCTGGCATTTGTTCCACACCTTGCATTGATGGCACAGTTGAGGCTGGCAACTTTGGAACAGAGGTCATTCAGCCCCTCGAGCCTGTTCCACCATTCAGTTCGATCAAGGCTCATCTGTATCTTAACTCCAGTTACCCGCCTTGGCTCATTAACCCTCGATACCCTTACCGCACAAAAATCCATCGATCAAACTTTGACTGTGGGAAAATTATTAGCGACATAGATCTGAATTCTATTACTCCAGCACGTTGTCATGACAACCTGATGGTAACTGGGATCATTCATACAAGATTCCTCAATTTGAAGATCTCCAAATTAGGTGTAACTATTCTGTTTTGCAGGATTCTTTGAGTGCCTACTTTTCAAACATGGTATTAATTTGTTCAGTCTTCCTGGTAGGAGCTTCAGTGCCTTTTCAGCAAATTTGGACCAAATTCATGTAAACCCTGGATCTGAATCAATTCTTAAATTCAATCCACCAAGTATAGAGGATCTTTTAAATGGGAACAATCCAATACCTATGATACTCACGGTAATGGCGATGTGGACAAGTGTAGGACCTGGAACCTGCTTAAAAATTGGATTTGCTTGGTCTTATTATTCCAATTTAAACAGGGGTTCCCAGAAATCTGTGTTTTTTTATATGGCATTTCCAAATATCTACTTGGGAACTAAAAGGACAGAAGCCACAGCAAAAATAGCTGCAGTGATGGCTGAATTCAGAATGGCGCCAGAAATTCTTCTGCATGTACCACTTGGCAAAGCACACAGGAAATACAGTTAAGGTTGGGGAGAAATGAAATTGAAAACAGAGGTCTCTGGGTCAGGCAGTTCTGGATTGGTGGCTGCCTCAGGATTTGTGGTTAGTAACGGAGGACAACTCTGGATCTGTGGTGGTTGAAGGGAACAAACTGTGATCAAACAACAGGATTACATTTGCTAATTTCTCAGCATATGGAGGAAGGAAGCAAAAACTGCAGAGAAAAGGAGCATGCAAAAGAAGAGCGATCAAGCGAGCGTTAGAAAGATCCCAGCTTAGATAAACTAAGACGTTACAAGGGGATTAGGTGGTTTTAGTTATAAAGAGAGACGAGAGCTTTTTTCTCACTGGAGCTGAGGTTAAGGGGTGTCGCAATAGAGGACTTGAAGATTATGAAGGGTTACAATAGGGCAAATAATAAGTTATTTCCTCTGGTCGGCAAGATGGCAAACTTAAGATGATCAATCGGATCACTTGTTCCTCCTGATTGGGAGTATGAGATTCAGGAGTTTCAGATGCTCTTTGCGCTTCAATCAACATTTTGACCATTGCGCCTAAATGCCCCTCTTTTTACCTTGAAGGTTTTCCTCCAATCCAATGCTTGCTGTTGGAGGCACTTGACAATGTAAATCATGTGGTAGCAGTGCCATTGAAGGTGGGGAAGCCGCCAGACGGTATGCCTCTGATGCCAGTACCTCCCCTTCTGTGCCTTAAATCCATTGGACGGGGGGCAGCACACTGCTCTTCCACATCATGATGCCCACACGATCACGCTCGCTGCACTGCTGCGTGATCCCAAGTGCGACAGGCCAGGTGGAGAGGTTGGTGATGTGGACGTATTTTGTTGGGAGAAGGTGTCGGTACATGTCTTTTCTGGTCGGATCGTGTTTTGTTTGCTCACTTCTTCTTCTATGCATTGCCAGAAGAGCCGATTTCCAGGTGAGTGGGAGTTTATTGTGTGATATAAACGATGCGGAGATACAGGAAGTGGCTCCAGTGTGTCAAACAACTCCTCTTGGGAGCGACTTCTGTCCCGTTGGAGGTATTGTGTAAAAGGGGGCTAAGACACATTGGAGCATTCATTATAACCAGGAATACAATAAACTGTTCTACCACTGGGATGTAGAATTGAATGCTGGTCGTCTTGCCCTGAGTGTGGGAGCAGGCAACATTCTTGGTTTGCTTGAGCGAGTTCCAATGCTGGGACTCCTGTAAAATCCTAACATGAATGTTTCTTTTCTGACTGTTGTACTAGTCCTCTGACTAATTCCAAATGAAAGACACAATCCCTGTTTACAGTGTAGCTGCAAATTTACCTTTGTTCTAAATGTACAGCTGTTTCACATTACTTGTGCAAATGTAAAGGGTGCAGCGCCCTTTCCTCTGGTCCTGGTTGCGTAAAGGCAGCCATAGAGCAGCAAGATTTCATTCAAAGTGATACGAGCAATCTGGTTCAAATCCCTGGTCACTGAGCACAAGCGCTGACCACAGCACATGTAGAGCTGATAATCTGGTATTGTCGTAAACACCAACTGGGTCAGGAGAGATGAATGTGAAAGCAAAGAGCTTGTGGTCAGTTCAGGTCCATGTAATGTGAACTGAATGAGATCTCCCAGGGCGAAAGGGGTTTAAGGTACATGTATGACCAAAAGAAGGTATTTGGAAATATCCACTGTTCTGTCATGGCTTAACCAGATCCTCTTTTAAAACTCTCTTCCTACTTTGGAAGGACCCTGAAATCAAAGAAGGATTTTAACTTTAGATTTTTAGTTCAAACCATGAGAGGTAAAAGGCATTGACAAGGCTGGGAGAGAATTTTTCCTATCAACAGAATCATTAATCTTACTGTTTCAAATTTGGCTTTGCTGACGGCCTCTAGGGCTGCCCTTTACCAGTCCCGACTTCATTCACTGCACCAATATATTAAAAGTATTAATCAGCTTGTTACACTCTATATCACTCATGTGGCCTTTAGCTATGTGGATTAAAAAGTTGTTTTTCTGTGACTTGTCAGGTAATATTACAACTGGATCTCCTTTCGTCCTCAAGTAGCTGTTTGAATAAAATATTGAAAATTCCCTAATTCTGAATTTAGGTGGAGACCTATGAATTTGACAGACCCGAGTGTAAGATTGTTTATATATCAAATATTAGGTGATCATACAGCAAATAAGTATGTTTATTTCCCTTACGCAATACAAATTAAAAAAATTGTCAATGATCATTCAAGATGTGGGTGCTGTAAACACTGACAGTGGTGTGTTTGTCCTGGCATATACAGAGTTTGTTTTCTGCTTTGTTTTGAAAGCAGCATCAACATTAATAGCATCTGCATTTTGGAACCATAGAACCGTAGAAATTGACAGCACAGCAAAAGGATATTCGCCCCATTTATTCTGTGCAGGTTCTTTGCTCGAGCAACTCGAGATTGAGCCCTGCTGCCTCTCCATAGTCCTGCATCTTTTCTGCTTCAAATGTTTATCTGCTCTTCCCTTAAGAGATGCAGTGGTCTCTGCCTCAATCACTCCCCGTGGCAAAGAATTCCATGCTCTAACAATTCTTTGTGTAAAGATGTGAAAGTTGTTCGTCCAATTTCAAATTAGTTTGGTAAGAAATTGCAATATGTTTCCTGAGTCAGGCTTTCCTGTTGACCGGTTCTTTGTAGAAGTGTCAAATAGCTTGTCTTTTTTCCCCCCCCCCCAGCAACCAGATACATGGTGCTGGCATCCATGGAATTATTATACTTCCACTGTCTGCTCCCTCCCCTTTCTGCCTGCTGATTCTATTTCCCATACTAAAAACTAATTAGGATTAAAATGGAACTGGTAAAGTGCTCGTGTTCGAGCCCAGAAGAAAATGTTAACATCATTTTCATTTTTCATGTTTAGTACAACCAGCTGGTGTAGCAGGGGGTAATGATACTGAAGAGAGCTAATGGATAAGAGATTGGTAGGAGCAAGGTTGCATGTTCAGCTGCCAGCTCTTACTGCCAGTTGCCCAATACGGCTGAACTGGCATTTGGCTGATACCTACCCGTTATGTGGCGCTCATTGATGTTCATAGCAATGGTGAACAGGTAGCAACAAATCGAGCTGAAATTTTCAGGCACACTCAAGTTCCCTTTGCCCCGCTAAACAATGCCCTTGTTTGTGACTGGTTCAGAACTTGTTAACGGTGTGGATTCAAAACGTTAGGCTCACTTTGTATTGGTCTTTGCAAACTGGAGCAGTTTCCAGTGCTCGTACAGTCTGGTCTGCAAAGGACAGAAAAGTGGGTCAGAGTTTTCCCAGCACGCGCCGTCCATGTCCGATTCAGTCAGACTGCGGTGGTTTGAGAGCAGTTTGTGGGGACGCCCAGCTGCAGTGAAACCACAGTAAAACTGAGCTGGTTTCTTTATTCTGTTCTGCACCCCTGTTAACGGCTGTTATAATCAACACAATTTGAACTCTGCGATGGCTGAAATCTTAAGAGAATGCCTTTGTGGAAAAATGAAACTTTTTGTTCAGAAATGCCATGTTTGAAGCAGCTTCTTAATAGGGGCAGCTGTATTGTTCTGGGATGAGAGCTCCTCATTTGTGCGAGGTTGTTTTTCTTTAAAAGTACAGTGGACAAATGGTGTGCTGGCTGCACCGTCAGGAACAGCCTTTGCTTTGCACTGTCAGCCTTTGCAGGGGCTGGAAAAATGTAACATTTCTCTGAAGAAACAACTAATCTTGAGCAATGTTTACTTGACCCCCACCTCACCAAGGTGCCCACGAGCAAATATCTCTCCGTACAGGGACTTATAGCATACAGCGGTGTTTTAAATCTTACAATGTTAAAAGCTTGTACAAAGTCAAAACACTCAAACGTGTTTCTTTCTCCTCCACTTAAAGAGCACAATCACTAACTAAGGCTATGCTAGAGGGAGTCTGGTTTGCCTGACTGGAAATTCAACAAAGAAAATTGGAAAAGCAGAGATGACTTTTTTTTCCTGAGAGCATTTACTGAAGGGAATACCGAGCTATTTTGCCAACCGAAGCCTCTAACTGAAGGGCACTGCCTGGAGAGAACATGTTGCTCACTACTCCCAGACTTGACGTGAGTCAGAGTTCCTGAGTGGTTTACTAGTTCCATTTGAAATAAACTACAGGCATAAGTTAAACAAAGAAGTACACGTATACATTAAAGGGTTCAGCCTGACTTGGAATGGGCTTGAAATTGATTGGGGCAGATGGACATCATCCAGATGGGAGCCTAGATGAGCACAAGCCCCGCCCCGAAGCTACCTCCAATGCCACGTGTGATGGAGCGGAAGCAGGAGGTCAACGCTGCCCTGAGAAAATTGGCGTAGAATAAAGGTCAATTTATTGGGAGGTTTCTCTTGGAGCTGCATGGGTAATGTTGCTGAAAACATGTTCATTAAAATCATAAAAGAGGAGTGCAGCAGTGAAATTCAGCGTATGAAATAATAATGGATTAGGTAAGCGAATTTGTTCCTTAGCTCTCACGAACTGGTTCTTAATTTCAAACTGGCTAGCGGTTGCCTTTGTGGAGCAAAATATTCTTTTGCGGGGAAAAGCTACTTTTTTTCGACAGCCAAAATCTACGCCTAGTCAATTAAGTCTTGAATTCTTGTTACATGGGAACAACTGTGTTTTATCAGGTTTTTCCTCTGGAGTGGCAAATAACAAGTTCAGAGGTAATGTGGCCCACATAACTGGCAATGAAGCGAGAGTTTCATTGAAAATATATAGAGTTTCTGAGTTGGCAATGAGTGAATTCTAACAACTGACCTGTGCCAATTACGTGTAGGTTGCTAGTAGAGACCCAGTACCAGTGTGTGCAATCCCAGCTCTGGTCAAGATTCAATAAAGACAACATGTAACTAATTGCTTCTAAATGTGTCATATTTTTACAGACTAGTCTCCAAATATTATGATAATTCTACCTCAAGCCCAAACACCGGACCAACCCTAGGGCTCACTGCTGAAGAGACAGGTCCTAGTGCTCTGCTCAACACCAAAATGGACACGCTGCTGCCTGAACCGAATGCGAAGCTCACACGCGCCTTGCCTACCCCAGTGAACCGCCAGCTCGCTTGACGAGGAACGACCCCGACTCTGACCCCGTCACTGAGCACTCAGAACCTAATGCATAAAGCTGTATAACTATATACAACCCTCATTGTATTAAGTAATTGCAGCTGGACTGGGTATCAAGCCATGTGCTTAGAAAACATGTAAAAAAAAAGTATATGCAAGGTTTCCTACTGGTGGCCCCAGATGAGTGTAGGACTGCAGTTATACTGCCACTTTTATGTTGATGTGAGGCTCAGTAGTCCGATCCCAATCCGAAACCAAATGATGTCGGACCTCACTCATATGCTGTTTCGCACCACTGAGTTTGCATTGGGTGCGGTATAATTCTAGCCCAGTGCAAAGCCGCATTTAAATGTACCCAGCTGACCCTAACTTACTTTTAGTTATCTTTTAATATGAAGAGAAAATGAATGCTCCTTATCTTCTCCCTCTTCTGCCCCAACCTTCTCCCCACCATCATCCCACCGCCCCCTACCTTCCCCTTCTCCACTCCTGGCCTGGCCAATATTTATTCCTCAATCAGCATAACAAAAACAGATTATCCGGTCATGATCACATTGCTGTTTGTGGGAGCTTGCTGTGCGCAAATTGGTCGCCTTGTTTCCGACATTACAACAGTGACTCCACTCCAAAAGTACTTCATTGGCTGTAAAGCGCTTTGGGACGTCCGGTGGTCGTGAAAGGTGCTATATAAATGCAAGTCTTTTTTTCTTTCTCCTTTTCTTCTACCTTCCTCCCCACCTTGCGTTCTCTCAACATTAAACAACGAGCTAACCAGGGAGTGCAACACAGAGGTGGCGGGAGTGCAACACAGAGGTTGCTTGAGTGCAACGGACAGTGGTGTGCACTTTGCAAGTCTATTCCTGAGTATACGTCACACCTTTACGACCATGGGCTGCAGTACAACTGCAACCTGAAAAAACAGACAACTGGTACAAATGAGTTAACAGTATTTCTAAAGAAAACATGTTTGTAATACACCCTCAGTTGTAACATTTTATTTGTTCAATTGTTTTAGCGGGTGTGCAATCCTTTAAGGAATGTTAGCGTGGTTGTTAAAATTGTTCCGGAACATTGCAAGCAGTTGAGGTGGTTAAGTGATAATTCACTCCAGTGTGTTTTTCTTTTTAAATAATGAAGGGTTTTTGTATTTTAATGTGCATTTAGTTGTAGAGGTACACATTTTGCAATTATTTATTTTCCCCTGAAAACAGCCTGTAGGAGTTTTGATCCGACAATTCTCGACTAGCTTAACTGTTGTCAGGATCAACATTTTGGTTTGAAGACATTTTTAAACTAGATTATTTTTCCTCTTCAGTTACACAGTAAAAAAAAAAGTATCAATCAGAAAATCTGTTGCAAACTTCTTGGGATTCCTTCTTATCCTCTCCCCACAAAAATAGAGAGACTCGGAAAGCATTTGAAACCAGTTGCCAGTGTGTTCCTGCTCCAGTGTTTTCATGAGTCTGTAATCATTTGCCCAGATGATATAAATGATCATCACTCCCACAGAGAGAAAAGATGTCTTTGGTATCTAGGGAATGGGAATTTTTTTTTCTTCTAACATTTCTGGTTATTCCTGCTACTTGAACAATTTCATCATTTTATGGGGAAATGGAATTGCAGTCCTTCCTGAATTCTTTCCTGAAACTTAATGATGAGAACACTTTATTTTAAAAGGGGATTTCTTCAGTGTCTGGGGAAAAAAGCGAAGTTCACTCGCATGTTCTGGTCAGCGCTGGCAATTTCATCAACTTTAGTCATTTATGAGTCAAAGATTCTGAACAGAACTCTCCAGCAATTTTATTTTCCAGAACAAAAGAACATTGAAGCAATTATGGACTAGCACAGTATTATTGTCTTGCTTAAGAGGAGGCAAAATGAAGGACAAGACTAAAGGGCAAGTCTCTCATACTTGTTCTGCCTCAAATTTGGTTCGAAGCAGTCCGTATAAAGCTATCAATATTTTTAAAAATAGTTGCATAAATGGTGTACTTTATAATTCTGCTGACTTATTTTAGATGAATCTCTCCTTGGGTTCATGCATGATTTTTAAATTGCTCAATTGTGGACACATTTAACTAGTTACGATATGACACGAATTGGAGACAAATGTGTAAATTCTTTTATTTTAAAACTTGTCCAGTTAAGTTATTCTCCACTGCTGGTGTAGACGCATATAATTTCATCCAGAATTTTCTCCCTCCTCTGAAGTTCTAACTTATGCTGGGAGTTCAGTTCCTTCAGCACCAGCAGTTCTCTGGCAGCTCACACACGTGGCCATCCATTACGTACAATTCAGGGCAGTGGAGCTTAAATTTTCTAAGTCTGTGCCGGTGATGAGCAACCTCACTGGCTGCTGGCACAGTGGAAAATCGTAGGTGTGTTGGGTGCCGTTTTCTGATATGCAAAGGCAATGAGCAAGATTCTTCATCTTCATTGCATACTCATAAAATGTCCCCCTAAAGTGCAGGCAGGCTGTTCAGCAGTTGGGAGCCTCAGAACCAGGTGCAATCGTGTCTTCACCCAATCTTCACCATAGGCACCTTCCAGCTGATTCACTATCAGGAACAGCCCAGGAGTAGCTCCGACTATCACCCTCAGTATGAACCAGGCATCAAACCCAGGACCTTTTCAATCCAGATGGCTCCATGCCACACTGGACGGTGCATTTACCGTCAAACCATTGGGGTATCTATCTCTATACTAGTACAACATTGTTCCTTTAAAGATTCTTGTTTTTTTTTTAAATTATCCAAGACAAAGCAGCCCGTTTGATTGGCACCCCATCCACCACCTTAAACATTCACTCCCTCCACCACCGGCGCACCTTGGCTGCAGTGTGTACCATCTACAAGATGCACTGCAGCAACTCGCCAAGGCTTCTTCGGCAGCACCTCCCAAACGCGCGACCTCTTCCACCTAGAAGGACAAGGGCAGCAGGCGCATGGGAACACCACCACCTCCAAGATCCCCTCCAAGTCACACACCATCCTGACTTAGAAGTATATCGCCGATCCTTCATCGTCGCTGGGTCAAAATCCTGGAACTCCCTCCCTAACAGCACTGTGGGAGTACCTTCACCACACGGACTGCGGCTCACCACCACCTTCTCAAGGGCAACTAGGGATGGGCAATAAATGCTGGCCTTGCCAGCTACGCCCAGATCCCATAAGCGAATTAAAAAAAAAATTATATATAATATAATATATATATATATATATATATATATAGATGATTCAGCCATGATACATTATAGTTATACAGTGGATTGAATTGAGTTAATCACACTGTCAAGGACGTTACACAGCTCTGCACAAACTGAGGCACCACAGCTGTCCATAAGCAGGGGTTGTGGAGGCTGTGATGTGAGGAGAGCCTGAGGAGTAATTTTATTGCAGCCAGGAATGTTGTTCTCCAGGCCGAAGATTTCTGTGTGATTCCAATGTATGCCCCTATTTGCAGAGCTGTTACTGAAGTTCTGTATTCTGTAATTGTCTACATAGAACAAATCTTTGGCAATATATTCTGCAAATATCCATCTGCAAACAAATTCTATTTTAATAGATCAGCAAATGCTTTGTGAAGAGTGGCCTGTAGTGGAGTTGCTTTAGGTACCAAATGGAAGGAGTCAAATGATTTGGCTCCTGTTTGACTTTCCATGCGTGGGTTTCTCATACTCCAAATGCATTAAATACAAATCTTCCACCAGTGTAGATGCTGCTGTGCTCCAACTACTGAAATGTTGGTGGTGAGATGTCCTGGCTACAGCCAGCATGCCTGTCTGCTGCCCTCCCACTTAGCACCTATTCTTAATATGAATCAGCCTTTTCTTCTGACCATATTAGAATTGAGGGGAAAAAGTGGGAATTTAAAAAAAAACTACATAATCCAATCTACAATGTCGATGCATTTCCTGTTGTCACATGCACAGTCCATTTGCTTTTTAGCATTTTTCTCTCCACTCTTTTTCCCTCTTGATTATAACATGGCCAATTTAAAAAAAAAAGTTAATTTAAAGTAAGGATGATTAACTTTGAAATGAGTACAGTAGTGAGAGGGCAGGAGTTGGGTGAGCTCGCAACAGACATTTTTTTTCCTGTTAACTGTATGAAAGAGGGATTTTTTATATCGAGGTGGTGCCTTCAAATGCTCAGGCCCAGATTCCAGGCTGTCTAGGAGGCTATTGATTTTACTGGAGGTGCATGAGAAAAGGGGTGACCAGGAGAATTATTGCCTTGAGTTGCATCAGCATGAGCAATGGATCCTGTGAGGATTTTTTTTTAAAAGCACATCCGACAGGATATTTCTGGGATGATGAACATTTAAAAAGAGCAGTTTAATGCTATTTTTGGAATAATTTTTGGTACAGAATGACAAAGCTTTAATTTGTTTCTCGTCTGCTGTGAATCAGCGGTTTGTGGATGCCAACTTCTATAGTATTAGGGGCCTATACATATAGTATATCTATTATATGATCACTAAGTGGAAAAAGTACCTATATTGCCAAAAAGTATGATGAGAACATGATTCAGTTGTCGTATGGATCTTGTATTACAATCAAATCTCTCATCGCATGAGTTGAAAACAAACTGTTGTAGTGCAGTGAACGGAATAGTTATTTTGTAGTTGTTGTTTTCGAAATCCGCAACGCAAGATCAAGATAAAAATTGATCAGTCTCAGCATCAAAGATACAAACATTGCTGTTGCAGTTTGGATCTATTGAACAAGCAGCATGATCTATGTGTTCTGTTTTTGGACCCAGACATTGCTCACATTGTACTGGGAAGAGCAACGTTATCCTTTCACATTGCTCTTTCTCAGAATTCTGGTACAATGAAATGAGATGTAACCACATTGGCTTGTTAAGAGGTCACATGTAAATCATACAGAAAAATCATAACAGCTTGTTTTTAGCCTCTCATTCCATTTTGTACTGTGTTATGGCATGTCCCTCCATCAGAATTCTTGGGTCCGACGACTATGCTACAGCAGTGTGCCTGTTAAGAACCATCACTAATCGTAGGATTAACCTGCTGAACATTGAATTTTTGTCAGTTTTCAAAATCCCCGTGTTTTATGTCGTGTTACACCAGTAAAATCATTTTCTGTGCCACTGTACTACCCAGCTCCACCTTCTATCTGGTTTTCTAATGGTGGATATTATTATGAAATAGAATTGGAGAAATGTGCAGAATATTATTGTTTTATGCACACACACACACACACATACACGCACATATATATATACTCACACACATATACACACATACACATACATATATATATACACACACACATACAGGTATTGAAATGCCTCTCCAGTACTCAAAATCCCACTGATAAGTTAACTGGAAAAAGTCCTATTTATGGCCTGGATGGGCCCAGAGATGTCTTCACACTTGTGTGTCGTTACTCATCTGTGTTAGAATTATTTTGACCCCTAAGAGTTAATCTTTGGCTTCCGTAAATCAAAATTCTTGTCTCCTATTCAGGACATGTGCGTTAATCTGCCTGAACTGTAAATGAGTTCCCTTGCACAGCTGCATCGGTGCTTATTTTGTCACTCCTTGAAAGAGCTTCAGTGTTCCAACGTTGTGAGGGTCACGGCTCCAGGGACAGCTGTTACTATTAAAAATGAATTTTTTTTGATACAGACTTGTTCTCTCTCGCACTCTCCCTGTTTGAATACAGAAGTCATTGTTCTCTGGTGTGTTAGTGGCTGCCAGTGAGTGCTGGAGCATGCTCTTGGCAGGGCACTGCACACTTGTGTATCATACAGTTCCTCTTCACTCTTAAAGCTGTAGTGCTCTCTCGTGGGAAAAAAAAACTTTAAAATGACAAACGCGTTAATTATAGGTCATTATTCTCTTTTAGTCACTGCAGAATGATGGTTAAGTCCCTGTATGAGAATGTAACCGTTTTGTTTTGATTTGCCAGCGAGCCCGTTATGTGACTTTCTGTATGTGTGATCTGGAGGCAGTAGAAGATATTCAACTTGAATGTACAGTTTATTCTGAATTTCTGATAGTTTTGATGGCTTTTGAATTATTGAGTGATATTGATGATTTGATGCATTTCCACCTACTCCCCCCACCCCCCAATTGGACCTGTTGTAATGGAGTCTTAGATGTGCGTTGCTGAATGCAACTGTGGCCATCTCTCTCTCTCTCTCTCTCTCTCTCGCTCTCTCTCATAAATTACATCAATAATGTTGGATTGGACAAACTAGGGCCAAAGTTGTAGTAAAAATGGATTCAACACAGCAGTAATGAAAAGTGCTGAATGAAGGATTTTATCACTGATTGATTGAGACTACGTTTTTCTTTCCCCCTAAAAGGAAGAAAAGTACATTCCAATCATTAAAGAAAACAAATGAAATCCTACTGTTTTGCCAAGCTTCCATATTGGAAGCGTGAGATGGGCGGAATCGGCTTTTACATCAATCAGCAGGCCGTCCAAAATCACATTACTCTCCAACAGCCATCCCTGCCACCTGATTTAGATCCTTTAACAATGAGCAGCTCAGCGTTGAAAGTTTAAAACAACACCGATAGGGGACTGGGCTGCATTTTCAAACATAAAAAGCTGGGATTGAATAGTAGGGTTTTCAAAGCATAATAAACTCAAGAGAAGTTTAGTTCTCATCTCTATTGTGCCCTATTACACATCCGTTTACAAATTAACCCACTTGTTCAAATGTCCCAATGTATATTCTCAACCCCGTAAGAATGCTTTAAACAAATCGGTAAGGGTCAGTCTTCCACAAAAAGTTAGGCAGTTATCCCACCCACAAGTATAATCTTCATCACATCTACAACTTGTTTGTAACATACCTGCAAATTAAGTTTAGAAATGACAGTTAATGGAGCATCAACTACAGTTCTACAGTGGAACTGGTGCCTTGCATGTCTTATGGTACTTAGAGGTGGAATTGTTACACTGTGCATTGAATGTAGCAACACAGATGTTTCATGTCCATCTGTCACAATGGGGGTAACTTTCTGAGGGGGAAAGGTGACTCCATGTGGGAGTCGGGCATCTGCAGTTGGAATTTACAGACTCTCATTTACTTTAGTGGAACTAGTTAAACTTTTAACAACCCTAATTAAAGGCGACAGCTTTAATACAACAGCCGCACATTAACCCTTTCAGCATGTGGCTTTATCTGCTGCATGTGAACACCCGATTGGCTTGGAAGCTGTTTGTTTGGAACCATTTTCAGCATATTTTCACCCCCGTACATCACAGACCTGCTGCTGCTCGAGCCACACACCAGATGAGATGGAGCAAGATTGGCTCAGATGGGGTTTCACAAGTGTAACTATTTAGACAGAAATATCATTTTTCCCCCCCAGAAATGCATATATGTTAAAATCATTTGTATATTAAATTTAAAAAAGTGTGGAACACTTTTAACGGATCGATCAGCTGATAGTAAATTGAATCCAAAGCATGTACAATTTATGACCGCATATAACGTACTGTTCATTCGATGAAGGCGGGCGGGGGGGAATGGATCAGCATCATTTGGGACAATATAACCTGAGGTGTCGATCGAGGATTGTGAATCTTAGGGCCTTAGGTTTGACCTCTATCAATATCTAGTTCTGATCATACCTGTGCTTTCTGAGCAGATCTAAATTCTGGCTGTTCTGAAGTTATTACAGATTTTGATTTTGTTTGTTAATTATTGATATCGTTTGCTAATTATTGATATAGTTTGCTAATTATTGATATCGTTTGCATTTTGTTAAAATTATTATTGAACTGTTTAAAGGAAATTATTATCAAATAGCCTAACTAGAAAGATGAAAACGGTGGTGCAAAGATGTGGGTAAATGCTGCACAGTGACAAAAATTAGACATTTTTTCATGATGGATTACTTATTGGATGCCGTCTTGCTGATTACAGTGCTCACAGGATTAAAATGAAGTGCTGATTCATCAAGTTCTGGACAATATGCATTATATTGGCATGCCAAAGATATTAATATGCATCCGTACCTTCTTTGTGCGGAACAAAAGATAGTTTAATATGCTAATGCAGGTTAAATGCAGAACCATTAATGTCATCTTGTTCGGCAGTGTCCCTGATAGCTGTCTGGATAAGTATAAATGTCCTAAAATTACAGGTTTTGAGCTTCAAAGGGTGCTAGAGATGACTGTGATCAGGAAATATCCTTTGTAGCTGCAATCCTGGGAATGGCGGATGTAACTACAGGAGATGCAGTTTTTAATGTCCCTTTGTTCCAAGATATTTTCAAAGAAATTTGAGAGTTAGTTTGAGGTCATTAGATGCATGAGGTTAATCAGAGGATGTGTGGTAACAGATAGCCACGTATGAAGTAATGAAACTGTGGCTCAAGGGGCACTTTTATGATGAAGATTAGCGCAGGAAAGCATCTGTTGTTTTAGATGTTTCAAGAAGAATAGTAAAGTTTGTACTTACTGTAAACATACTGTTATGTTGAGTGCTGTATCTGCTTAATGTTCAACAAACCTGTCTTGTAGATTATAGCTTAAGCCGCACTTTTTATTCTTCTGCCGAGCGAAGTGCAGAAGATCATGTGGCAACATCCCGGAAGCTGGAGAACAGTGACAAGGGTTCTCTGTTCAACCCCCTGGGTCTCACGGCATGCACCTAGATATTGGGCAGGTGAAGGCACACTCTGGTTCATGGGGGTGAGAGGTCTGGTCACGCTGGTTGTCAGTGATGTAGTAACCAAGGAAAATATCTCGAGTAAAAATCCAAAAAACGTAACTGTAAATGCTGCACATGTCAGGCAAAGGCATTTTGTCACTCGTCAATCTGCCTGTTAATTTATGTGAACACTTTACCGTTTGTGTTGTAACATTCCTGCAATTTTAAACTGAAAGTTTTAAAAAGCTTTGGTATGAATGAAGATTGGATTAAATGCTTCGTATGCTTATTGGTGACTAAGGCAAAATGGTCTCTGGATAGCAATAAGACAGTACACGTCCCATCTTGAAAATAACACAAAACTACACATTCACGCCAGTGAAAGGGTTAATAAGGGACCCATTAGTGCTCAATAAAAAAAACTCTTTTTTTTAATCTTGGGGAGTAATGGTATAGAACAACTGTGAAAACAAGGCAGATTATTGTAAATTTGGAATCAATCCAGATGAAAATGAATCCCAAAAGATGGTGTTCCTACAAATTAACAAGAGCATGATTTGAGGTGAAGCCTGGGCAAATAACTCATTGACTCACATAAATGGAGTTGCCATGATTGGATATCTTAATAAGCTATTGTAAACAACATTTCTGCTGGTGCTTTTTAAAAGGGCAACAAAGCCTAAATTCTAACTATGTGTGGGCTGAACAGTCTTTTAGCATTATAATCAGTTTTTGTTCCTGTCCAGCTGAGTAATGTTGCTGGCGCTTGAAACTGCAGACAACTGGCCCAGGATTTTGAAAAGTACAACATTTCTACTGAGTCTTCTTGATAGTGATGCAGCAGAGGACAGGAAATTCCAAGTGCAAGTACTTACTGTGGCAGACAGGAAATCTTGTTTCAATGATTTCCTCAAATTCCTTGTTAATAAATTTTATTTGTGCAGTCATTTATGAAAATGAACTCAGAATTCAATCATTTTGCATAACTATTGGCAGTACAGGGAATGTCTGTAAAAGAAGCTTCCTGTCCACTCTTGCATTACTACCCACCCGAGGAAGATGACATGCTGATTCTAATTTTATAAGTTCAGGTGAACTGCAAGTAATTTCAATGACTTGAATTCAAACTAGGTGTGAGTTTAAACTTGTAAGTTCTGTGGGTGGAATGAAGAGATTTACTGTAAGAACATAAGTGGAGGAGTTATGACTAAGCACAGTTAAGGGCAAGGAAGTCTCAGTCATTAAGTTCAAGGGTGGTGCATTGCGAGAGGTTAAAAAGGACAGTGGAGGAAAGAATAATAAAAAGAAGGCAAAGCGATACTGAGGAATATGAATGGGTCAGAGTTGCAGTGTTTATAGTGTTACAAAGCATTAGAAATGAAATCAGGAACTAGAGGCACTAATTAGAGTGGAGGGATTTGATGTTGTAGCCTTTACTGCAACCTTGCTTCATCTGGGGTGGGACTGGAAACAAAATCTTCCTGGCTATAAACAGGACAGATACCAAAGGAAGAAAAGGCCTTGTTAATTACAGAACTGTTTGCAGCCATTGCAAGAAAATATTTTTATCAATGGCAATGCTTAGCTGGGCTCTGTCTGGGTTGCATTAAGAAATAATAAAGGAGTATGTTACCATATTAGGAGTACATTATAGACCGCCAAATGGTGGGAAAGAAATTGAGGATGTGATTTGTAGCCAAGATGTTTGCAGCGTTAGCTGAGAATAGACAAACATTTGTAATCAAAATGAGGAGGGGTTCTTAGAATTGCATCTAAAACTGTTTCCTTAATCGGTATGTTGCGTGGCCAACAAAAAATTATGCAGTGCTAGATCTGGTTCTAGTTAATAATATTAGATAAGTAAGGGACCTGAAGTTATGAGAACACTTAGGTTATGGTCAGTTTCCCAATTAGGTTCGCAATGAAAATAAATATAGAAAAATGAGAGTTGAAGCTAAAGGTGTTGGACTGGAAATTAAGCAAATTCAGTAGGATGAAAGGGGTCCTTGCCTAGATTAATTGGTTGGGAAAGGATGGCAGATCAAACAGTGGACCAGCAGTGGAGATATTTAAATATGAGATGGACAAAGTACAGGAGGAAATTTCAGAGTGTAGGGTCAGGATGGCTGAAGACACAGCCGCTACTGGTGGGCAAAGTGGGTGCGGGAGGATTGAACAATAAGAGGGGGAATGGATTTAGAGGAACAGGGAGTTTGGGGGAAGGGGGCATGTTGCAGGGCTAGAGGAGGTTACAGAGATAAGGAGAAGCAAGGCCATGAAGGGATTTAAGCAAAAGGCTGAGAACTTTAAATTTGAAGCATTGGGGGACTGGGAGCCATTGAGAACAGGGATGAAAGGTCAACAGGACTTGGTAAGGGATAGGATGTGGGTAGCAGAGTTTTGGATGAGGTGAAGCATTACAGAGGGTGGGGCATGAGAGGCTGGCCAAGAGAGCATTTGAATAGCCAAATCTAGAGATGACAATGGGATGAATGGATGTCGGATAAAGGCGATAGAGCGGTTGAGAGGTGGTGGAGAGGTAGAGCTGAGTATCATCAGTGTACACCTTTTATAAGCACATTGAAGTAAAAGGATAGTCAAAGAAAGGATGGAACCACTTAAATATGAAGGTGGCCACCTTGTAATTGAGTGTGGGGTAATGGCAGTGATACTTAGTGAGTACTTAGCCTCAATTTTTATAGAGGAAGGTGAAATTAGGCCTGTAAGAGTGCCTGTGCAGGATATGGAAGAGCCACCACTGAAGATAACTACCCGAAAGAAAACTGTATTAAATATAGTTAAAGAGACTGAAAGTAGAAAAGTGGGCTCAGGTGGAAAGCACCCAAAATACTGAGGGACATTGGGGGGTGGGGGTGCGGGGGGGGGGAGAGATAATGGAAACATTAACCATAATTTTCCAAAAAGCTTTGGAAATGGAAACTATGCCAAAGGACTTGAGGGTGGCAAATGTCACACCCCTGTTCAGGAAAGGGAAAATGGATAAGCCAGAAATTAAAGGCCAGTTAAGGGTAAGCTTCTAGGGCTGGATTTCCCTGCATGGTGGTTTTGTTGCCAGAGGTGAGGAGGACATCCGGCCATCCCCACCCGCACCCCCCTCCACCCCCCCCCTCGATGACCCTGATCCATTTTCCTGGTCCAAGGTTTATCATACATGCAGGGAGTGCTCGCTAGTAGTATCTGCACTCCATAGGGGGCGCTCACCACCCCCACAAGTCAAATCCAGCGATGCTGCAGCAGGGCTCTCACTGCGGCACCAGAGGAGCTGAAGTTAAAGGGGGCACGAGCTCCTTGGAAATGAAATGATCTTTCACTGAAATGGCTTGTGAAGAGCCCACATAGAAGCTGCAGGTTCTTTCCCTCCTCCAGTGCCTTCGGCACTCCTTCTGCCGCTGATTGAGCAAGTCCTGCGCACTCCTCTTCTGTTCTTACTTGGGATCAGCAGTACACTGGTGGGAAAAGCTGGGAAATTGACTGGTTCCCATAGCCCTGTCTCCAGCTCTCACTTAAATGCACTGGGCAAATCCCGGCCGTAGAGCTCATAATGTGGGATGAAATTAATGAACATTTATTCAGGCCTGGGCTAATTGGGGGCAGTCAGCATGGACTTGCAAAGGGCAAGCTGTGCTTGACTAACTTAATTGAATTTTTTGAAGAAATTACAGAATAATTAGATGAAGGGAATGTAGTAGATGTTGTATAGATGAATTTTCAGAAGGAATTTGATTAGGTGCCACATATGAAACTCGTTACAGAAAGTAAGGCAAATGGTGTTAAACAGCGTGTAGATGCATGGATAGAAAACAAAAATCATTGTTTTTCAAATTGATTGGATGTGTATTGTGGTGTGTCCCAAGGATCCCTTGTTTTCTATTTATATAACATAATTTAAAAGGGTTAGTAATTAGGTAAGTATTTGAAAATGAAGAACAAAAAACATTCCAGAAATAATGGAGAACCAAGGGTCTAGAGAGAATGAGGAACTTAAAGAAATCAGTATAAGTAAAGACATAATAGTACTGGAGAAATTATTGGGACTAAGTGGCGACAAATCCCCTGGACCTGACGACCTGCATGCTAGGGTTTTAAAAGGGATAGCTGCAGAGATAGTGGATGCGCTGGTATTAATCTTCCAGAATTCGCTAGATTGTAGAACAGTCCCCAAGGATTGGAAGGTAGAAAACATAACCCCGCTATTTAAGAAAGGAGGAAGAGAACAAATGGGGAACTATAGGCCAGTTAGTTGACATCAGTAGTAGGCAAAATGCTAGAATCTATTATTAGGGATGTGGTAACAGGGCACTTAGAAAATCGTAATATGAGTAGGCAGAGTCAACATGGTTTTATGAAAGGGAAATTGTGTTTGACAAATCTGTTGGAGAGTTTTTTGAAGATGTAACTAGTAGGATGGATAAGGGGGAACCAGTGGATGTAGTGTATTTGGATTTTCAAAAAGCATTCGATAAGGTGCCACACAAGAGGTTATTACACAAAATTAGGACTCATGGGATTGGGGGTAATATATTAGCATGGATTGAGGATTGGTTAATGGACAGAAAACAAAGAGTAGGAATAAACGGGACTTTTTCGGGTTGGCAGGCTGTAACTAGCGGGGTACCGCAAGGATCAGTGCTTGGCCCTCAGCTATTTACAATCTATATTAATGACTTCGATGAAGGGACTGAATGTAACATATCCAAGTTTGCTGATGATACAAAGTTAGGTGGGAAAGTAAGCTGTGTGGAGGACGCAAAGAGGCTGCAGAGAGATATAGACAGGTTGAATGAGTGAGCAAGAACATGGCCAATGGAATACAATGTGGGCAAGTGTGAAGTTATCCACTTTGGTAGGAAAACAAAAAAGCAGAATATTTTTTGAATGGTGAGAGACTGGGAAATGTTTGCATTCAGAGGGACCTGGGTATCCTTGTACATGAATCACAGAAAGTTAACATGCAGGTACAGCAATTAGAAAAGCAAATGGTATGTTAGCTTTTGTTACAAAGGGATTATAGTATAAGAGTAAAGAAGTCTTACTACAATTATACAGGGCATTGGTGAGGCCACACCTGGAGTACTGTGTACAGTTCTGGTCTCCTTACCTAAGGAAAGACATACTTGCCTTAGAGGGAGTGTACCGAAAGTTCACTAGACTGGTTCCTGGGATGAGGGGATTGCCCATGAGGGGAGATTGAGTAGACTAGGCCTATATTCCCTAGAGTTTAGAAGAATAAGAGGTGATCTAATTGAAACATATTAAATTCTTAAGGGGCTTGACAGGGTTAATGCGAAGAAAATGTTTCCCCTGGCTGGGGAATCTAGAACACGGGGTCACAGTCTTAGAATAAGGGGTCGGCCATTTAGGACTGAGATGAGGAGAAATTTCTTCACTCAGAGGGTGGTGAATCTGTGGAATTCTCTACTCCAGAGGGCTGTGGAGGCTCAGTTGTTGAGTATATTTAAGACAGAGGTCGATAAATTTTTGGGAACTAAGGGATATGGGGATAGTGCAGGAAGGTGGAGTTGAGGTAGAAGATTAGCCATGATCTTGTTGAATGGCGGAGCAGGCTCGAAGGGCCAAATGGCCTACTCCAGCTCCTATTTCTTATGTTCTTATATGAAGAGGAAAAGGAAAGAGAATGGATTAGAGTAGGTTGCTCCAGTGAAGGGGCTGGCACCAGTACAGGCACAGTGGGCCAAATGGCCTACTTCTGTCTGTAACTTCTATGATTTTATCAGCATAGATAAGAACAGATTATAATGGACAGTGGATTTTTAACTTGCCCTTAATTATAATTTATTGTTAGTTGCCATTCGGTAGTCTTCCGAGAGAACGAGAAGTGACCTTTTTGATAAATCATCCGCAGTTGAACTGAGTTTCAGGCTCTCAAAGTGAAGGGCAACATGCCAGACTACTCTGTGAAAGTACAGTAGTTGAATCCACTGTATCAGTCATAAATAAAATACAGGGACTGAGGAGATTATATCTTTTGTTATTCTTTTTCATCATACACAGAAGCATTAGAAACCTCAGTGGTTTCTTTTTCGTGGTCTGTTTGCAATTACAAGACATTTGTTTGAAAACCACTTTATTGCTTGAACTATGATAACTGAAGTATAGTCTAAAAGGAAATATTGGTACCCTCTCGTAAGCGACTGTGCTATTCAACTCTAACCTTCTATTTCTTTTAGTTCCAGGATATTCCAGGTTTTCAAGCAGTTTGGCCTCCACTTTCCTTCCCATGAGCCACCTGGATCACCATGGTAACAGCAACAGTGTACTTTATGGTCAGCACAGGTTCTATGATACACAAAAAGGCGAGTAAAATATCCAGCATAACCAAATGTATTTTATAATTAGCTTACAAAATAGTAATACCAATAACATTTCTATGTTTTAATTTAACTTTGTCTCAATTTAACAGAAGTAATGAACTATTGCAATTATGACCCTTTATTTGTCTAGCGGAGTACCGTATATATAAATCATTCTCATATTTCGAATAAGTTAAGAGCCTAATTTTGCTCTGCAACGTGGCACTTTGTTTCAACCAGAAAAGTTCAGCTGAAATATAGTTGCAGGGTGCGTTACTGAATAGTACCCGATGGACTCTTTCATGGGGCTATAGTTGTTACCTTGCATTTTAATATTTATTTCAAATAAAATCCAAGATTCTTTGGGGGAAAAAAAAGCAATCAGAAGAAAATCATATTGATTCATATTATGTGGTGAACATTAAAGTTAGAGTTTAATCTTGATATTTATGATGATGATGCACCACATATGGCTCAAAGCAACCCGCTGAATGTTTGTACAAGGCCTTTAGCTAAATACCATGCTGGCTGGTGTTATTGCTTTGATAGGGCCATTTTATCCTCCCATTAATGCAGAATCTCTATTATTTTCATCACTACTAAATGCTGTAGGTAAACTTTACTACCGTGTACAGTGCCTCTGAAACCCTCTGGATTTCCCCCGTCCCCCCCCCACCTTCCTTTACCCCTCTTCTGCTGACAGAGGTGATTCATGCTGTGGGACTGTCCTGCAGTCATTGTCAGCCTACAGTACCTTACCCAAATGTCCATTTTTCATGTGTGTCTCTGGATAGTGGCTGGTGCTAAGCTGTTTGATCTTGGAGGGGGGGCATTGCGGCTGAACCCAACCTTGCTCTCACTTGACATTCCACCCCCTTCACGCACACGCACAAAATCACTATTGAATAGCCACCAGTGAGTTGAAGCCCTTTCTTCTCCCTAGCTCAGGGACAGCTAAGCGCCTTCATTGTCACCCAGACTGAGAGTAACACAAACCAGGACCGAGCCTGGACCCTTCCTGGGCTGTCTGGTTATCTCACACAAAACACAGTAGTTTACCATCGATTGTTAATACAAAGTTGTTATTTGCATTAAAAAATTTAAATTTTGCAGTCATTCAATCTAAGCAATGCAAATAAAACAGCACTGTGCAAAACGAAATTCAAATGAACAGATTATTCAAATGAAGTGATTGTATATTAACAACAGACTGTACCTACCAAGCCATTAGGGGAGGCAAAATGAATGAATTCCCTGATCAGAACTGAACCCAAGCCATAGCAGTAAGTTGCCAAACCCTATCCACGAGACCATGAGGAATGAATAGCGTAAACAGGGCTCTGCACTGACAGCAAAACAAAATTATTCAGTGTGATTATTATCCACTTTCATAGACAAGGAATGACAAAGGACGACGAGAGACACAAATACAGAGAAAAAGATTAAGCAAAAGAGGGCGAGAGAGAGATGAAGCACAGAGAGAGAGAGAACGAGGGAGAAGGAGGCAGATGTAGAAAGAAAGGGAAAAATCAAGTCAGGAACAAAAAGGAAAGATATTTTTTAAAAGGAAAGTAGTAGTGAGTGAAACCATTAACATGTTATGCCATGAGCAGGGGTTTGTGCCTGAGATGTTTCCCATCTGGCCATGCAATTAGAATAATAGAATCATAGAATGATACAGCACAGAAGGATGTCATTCATCCCATCGAGCCTGTGGCGGCTCTTTGAAGGAGCTCTCCAATTAGTCCCACTCCCCTGCTCTTTCCCCGTAGCCCTGCAAATTTTTTCTTTTCAAGTATTTATCCAATTCCCTTATGAAAGTTATTATTGAATCTGCTTCCACCGCCCTTTCAGGCAGTGAATTCCAGATCATAACAAGATGCTGCTTAAAATAAATTCTCATCTCCCCTCTGGTTCTTTTGCCAATTGCCTTAAATCCATGTCTCTATCAAAAACTATCATCATTTGGAACAGCTTCAAAAATCTCCCCTTAACCTTCTCTGCTCCAAGGAGAACAAGCCCAGCTTCTCCAGTTTCTCCACATTACTAAAATCCCCCATTGGTGGAGTAAGAGAATTCAAGATGGCTGCCTTACCAAATGGAGGGAGGGCAGACAGTCCCTTGACTAGAACATATATGATCTGTCTTTGGTATACTGAGAGAGATACATTCTGGCCTCTGAAGTTTAAAAAATTCCGAGGGTATTAGAACTCACAAGCATTTCCTTGGTATAGGATAATGTCTAATGGATCGAATTAATTGCTAAATGTTCAGTTTAACTTTGCCCATTAAACACTTAAAGAACAGAGCACAGCAAAACATTACAGGCATTTTTCATCTAATCATCTGATAATTTCTGCTCTACAAAATCTTCAATGTTAATTTTATTTTCACACCTCTGCTTTATGCTGCTCTTTTTTAACCAAGCCCAGTCTTACAACAACAACAACTTGCATTTATATAGCACCTTGAACACAGTAAAACGTCCCAAGGTGCTTCACAGGAGCGTTACCAAGCAAAATTTGATATTGAGCCACTTAAGGAGATATTAAGACAGATAACCAATTGAAGAGGTAGGTTTTAAAGACCGTCTTAAAGGAGAGAGAGAGAGATAGAGAGGCGGAGAGGTTTATGGAGGGAATTCCAGAACTTCGGGCCCAGGCAGCTGAAGACACGACCACCAATGGTGGAGCGATTAATTGGGGATGTGCAAGAGGGCAGAATTGGAGGAGCGCAGAGATCTCGGAGGGTTGTGGGGCTGGAGGAGGTTACAGAGGTCGGGATGGGCGAGACCACGGAGGGATTTGAAAACAAGGATGAGAATATTATGCCAGGCCCTTCTCCATTAAACAATAATTCATTACCACGTGCAGCAGGAAAGATCACAGGTTCAAATCCTAGTCTGTGCTGAATTAGCTGATCTAGGCTGGGCAGCAGGCTATAGTTACCCTCACTTCCCCGGGTTAGGGAAGGACAAATCAGCTAGGCTTCCTGTTCTTGTTGGAGCTGCGTATACGTGGAGGCCTGCTGAAAAGAGGATTGGGCTTGTCTGTGATGTCTTCTGTGGTCAAATAGCCTGTTGAACCTTAAGGGCTGATTTTCTAAATGCACACCCTTAACACAGGACCTTGCTCATCTGGAGCATATTTTAGGAACTAGCGGTCATGCTCCCTGTGATATTTCTGCCCACAGTGAACAGAAGATTTTGAGGAGCATCCCAGTTTGTGCTCCCAGTCGATTAGACTCTGTGCCAGAAGCACGTGTTCGGAATTCAACCCTTTACTGTCAAAGCTCACACATGAATAATGGCCACTTGGGTGAGATACTAGACAGCGACTGGTGTTTTTGAATTGTCCTCCAGCACAAGGGGTCAGTACCTTCAGGAGAGGAAGAAAGGGAAGCAAAATGGCAGAGAACATTTTCAGGCAAAATATGTTGTATATAAAAAAAAAACCTGTTCATCATACGATTGTATAGAGTGACTTAGAACATAGAAATGTGGGTTTTGAGTTGAAAAGAAGGTAAGGTGTATAAGAAAGCAGAAGGAGGTATCATTATTGATGGTGATATAGTATAATGCACTGATCTTATGAGGTCTTTCTCAACTTGCAGATGGTTTCTATCTGAGGAATTTACCTGGACAACCAACCCTGCTCTCAACCAATCACAGTTTTCCTTCCATTTCCCGAGCCGCACCCAGCCATCCCATTGGTTCCTGCAGCAGAGACAGAGAGATGAGCCACTCCCACAAAACCATCAAGGAAACTGACAGACTCCTAGCTGCTAAGGAACCTAGTAAAGAAAGGATGAGTAAAAATGAAGCCAATTCTATGAACAGTCAAAGGACACACAAGGAGAGACATTCAGAAGAAGATGGAAAGGACAGACATAAAATAGTGCTGCCTCTGATGCCAGATGTTAGATGCAAAGAAGACATAACAAATATGCACAATAGCATGTGTGAAAACAGAAATAAACACTTCAATAGCTGTTTAACAAACTCCAAAGTTATGAATGGAGATTCCAGTAAGACTTTATTAGCAAGCTGCACTAATATTGGTGGGATTTTACCGAGGCAAATGGACATCCATACCCCAGGCAGGTGTACCAAAGAGAGCTTAAGGTTTGAGAGGGATTTCAGAGAAAATGGTCCCTCTGGTCCAATGCATATCGAGTGCTCGGACAGTTGGCAAACGCCACACCATTCTGTTGCATACTCTGTTCCTTCTTCACTGTCCAACATTCCTCCATCATCTAGCACAGCCTCTGGAACATTCCCCTGTTTGCAGGTTCATTCCAACTTAGACCTTTTTTACCCTACTCAAGATAAGGCTGGCAGGGAGCTCAAGGTCACTGGGCCTACGTACGTGCCTTCAGTGGGACACTTCAGTGACAAAAGTAGACCTTTTCAAGTCACTGCAGAAAACTGCAAGGTCAACAGAAATATAGGGAAGGAGAAGACACATGAGAAAAGCACAGAGAGGTCTGATATTGGGACAGTTCCTAATTCACACACACATCTGAAGCTAGATGGGAAAGGAATGGACTGGCCCCACAATTCAGCCATAAAATCCAAACAACAGTGTGGTAGCAGCACTGGTGCACAGATGGTGATGCCCTTCACACCTCAGGCAGCCAAGGGCCCCTCAGGGAAAGGTAGCACTTATGTTATGCCACAGTCTCAGGATTGTTTCTGTTCGAAGGAGCTGGAGACATGCTGTGCCAAACTCACCCACTCCAGTTATATGCTGGACCGGGAGCATGGCAGTGATGCACATGAGAAAGCTTCTAAAGACTCACAGGGGCAGAAAGTGGCCAGGATACGGCACCAACACCATAAGCTTCCTGAGGTGGAGCACATAGGTTCAGAAATGAAGAGAAGGCCACCGGAGCTCAGTTGTATGAGCTACAATGGATCTCACATACCATCATGGCAGGGCCCTCAGATTCCAGTGGGTGAAGACAGGAAAAACTCCTACCTTGACCCTTTTAGTTCAAGTTTACAGCAGGCAGCCATGTTATCACAAGGATCTGTGCTAAACCAAGACATGTTAGGTCAAACTGATGAAGTCTCAGCCATGAAGAGTTTGTTAAAATACAGCAGCTCTTTTCCTCCAGGCACACAGGCCTTGATTGTTGGGCAGAAGACCCCTTTTGGAGGTCTGGGAAACATTAGGGCCAGCTGTGTCCATCAGGAGATTAAATTCCAAAGTGGGAAATCAAGCCTAGATTTGGAGCGTCTAGACTGTGCCAAAGGACGGGAAAATGAGTCATCTCAGGGCGATGGAGAGGTACGGCAGCCTCCAGTTGGGATCGCAGTGGCAGTTGCAAGGCAAAAAGACAACCAGAACAAGCATGAACTGCCTTGTGGTGCTGAGTCCAGCAGGCAACACAGGCACCTTCCTGGTTTGAAAGGTGAGATACTGTTAAAGACCCAAATAAGTAGTTAAACCGTGCTTCTGTCAACAACCCTGATTTTTTTTTTTTTAACTGTTTTCACAACATGATTATTATTGTCAGAAATATTGTTCTATGGGACTACTGGTAAATGCTGGCCCGTATGTCACCTTTCTTTCCTGGCATAGGTGACACATCATTTGGGAATGCTTTAAGTGTAGTGTTGTTACTAAATGACATGGTAGGACAGTATTTAATTCCCAGAATAGTTACGTGTTCGAGTTGCAGGTTAGCCTGTAATTCAGACGGCCTTGCTTTGGTTGCTTCAACTTCATCTCGACTTGTTTGTTGGACTGAAGTGTTTCATCTGTGGGTATGAAAACTTGACATTGTCCAACTCAACCTAGTTGAGTCACAGGTCCCAGTAGCTGATCATGTACTGTAACGTTAGCAGTTTGGAGAAGCCCATGATTTTGACTGTCCTCACTTCCAGTATGAAGATGATTTGTGCTGAATACTGCTATAAAGCTGACCCCAAAGTGTCCAAAATCAGACCCCAAAAAAGTGGTGATCTGCCTGTTTGAATGTCACCTACTTTAAGTTATCACTTAAAGGAGGACTTCAAACATCCAGATGAAAATATAAACGATCAGAATTTTTAGAGCACTTCAAGCTGAAAGTTGTACACGAGCTCCACATATGTTTGCAATTCCACGTTATTATCAATTCCCTATTAGTTTTCAGCTTTTATTACTTTTGTGCAGACGTTTGACCCAAAATGTACTTATGATAAAACGTGTAAAGGATCTCCGTACTGAAAAGTTAATTCCTTCATCATATTTTTCATCCACCATGTCATTTAAGTATTTGATCCAGCAAACAGTGGACGTGGAAGTTGAAATTTTCTCTCTGAAAGGTTATAAATGAAGTATTTCCTCAAACATCAAAAGTAAATCGTCAGTAGTTTGCCACAAGACATCACACAGGTATAGGTTTTCCTTGTGAATGCTAGTGCAGTTGCTGATCACACAGTACAATTTAAATGTCTGAAAATGGAGACATTTTACATTGCATTTCTTTATTTGACAATTTGAACAGTTGATTTTGACATGGATTTGCTTTGACTAGATTTCATATTAAGCTGTACCACTGTAATACACTTGGTCTGAGTTTTGCATGGGTGCTGGTTAGCTGCAAATAATACTTTATTGTTGACAGGATCATCGCGCTCTGCCTATGTCATAGACCTGGAAGCAGAGGAAGAAAACAATCATTTTCGTGAGGAAAGAATGGGACTGGCACGTTTGGATAGGGAAAGGGACCACTTACTTCGGTAAGATCTTTCACGGATTAATACAGCACAAAATAAGTACAGCTGTCTTTGTTAATACCCTTTCTATTGTCCCGTCCCAAAACCTGAGCCCAAATCATCAGAATTGGTTACCACAGATGTTGTGATTCGTGGAATAATTTGCGAGCTTGGACTACTTTTACAATTCCACTTTGCTCCAATATTCATCTTTAAACTATACAACTCTGACTGGATTACCTAACACGACTAAGCACAATACTTTTAATCTTGAATTAAGAAATGTTAATACGTTCCATTTGTTTATTTCATTCAACATTATTATATTTAACATCAGAGAGAGATGCATTTAAAAAAAAAGGTTTTGCAGCGTTTCAGTGTCGGGAAAAACTGCGGAGAAGAGTTAATACTCCAAGGCCTGGCTATGCGCTTGACTCGTGGATCATGATGTTCATATCCCAGGGCGCTGCTGGTTGCTTGTACACTTGGTCAGAAGACCAGTAGCGGAACAAGATTTATCAGTTCTCAGCAAGACAGCTAAAATGGATGTGCCATCTCATGGAGAATGAGTCAATGAACATTTGGCTAACCAGACTCTCATAAATCACACCTTTGGCTTACAGATCATGAAGTGGAAATCCTTGTAGCTGTGGAGAGGGTCACAGACCAGGTTACTCCAGCTACTGAATGGAGGAAGCTGTTTGGTGGCAAATAGCCGACAGACATAAAAATAAGAGAAAATGGGGAAACAATATATATCTGTTTAAAAAAAAATTAAAAAAAATTCGGGTTATACAAGTGAAGTCTACACTTTTCCACTTTTGCTCTGCTTGGTGCCTCATTACTGGAGCAGACTTTGGATCGAACGATTAAAGGGTACCACTGCAGTGATGTCACAAAGGAAGTGTGTGGCTAGTTTCAAAATCTATTACGTTTTTAAAGCATCAAAAATTGTGGGAAGGAAACTTGAGATATATGTTTAAAAATTCATTCTTGGGATATGGGCATCGCTGGTAAGGTCAGCATTTATTGACCAACCCTAGTTGCCCTCGAGAAGGTGGTGTTGAGCCTTCTCCCTGAACCGCGACAGTCCGTGTGGTGAAGGCTCTCCCTGTATGAAAAAGATGTTTTGATTGTGGCTAATTTCAAAATATTTCCATTGAATTCAGAGAAAACAAAGAACTTGTGGAGTTTGCACGAATCCGTCCATCCAATGGTTGTCCTGGAGACCTAAATCCAAACCTGATGGTTACTGGAGGATCGTCTTTACAAGCCAACCAACTGGGAACTGATCCCAACGCACATCCTCACCTTACTCCTCCGCATTGGCTTCCAAGGACAGGCAGCCCCTCAGTGTGGATGGGTGGGCATTCATATGGTCAGTCTTGCAATCTTTCATTTATTTAGTAGCAATGTACAAATTTATGGGTTCAGTTTTTCCAATGACCGGCGCACCTTTCACACTGATGGCCAATGCACAGTTAACACAACAGACATTTTCTTTTCTATTCTTTGCCCCGAAAGCAAGATAGCGAGGTTCACTTTTTCCAACTTTTGGCTTGTATACGTGAAAATCTATTTCAAGTAATATTTGAAAGGGAAAAATTCAACAAAAACGAGTTTAAGAAATGCACTGCTAAAAAATGTAGTAATGCTGCATTTACTGCCCAGTGCTAAATGTGGGTTGCCATGATGGGAGATATAAACCTTGTATACCTCTGTATTGTTCATATTTTTTGAAATTTTCATCCATCCAGAAATCCATCCATCTATCTGTCTAGGTTTGGATATACATTGGCTCATCTGTCCATCTATAATTCCATCCAAGTACTAAAAAGAAAGACTTGCATTTATATAGCGCCTTTCACGAACAGCGGACATCACAAAGCGCTTTACAGCCAATGAAGTACTGTTGAAGTGGAGTCACTGTTGTAATGTGGGAAACGCGGCAGTCAATTGTGCACAACAAGCTCCCCCAAACAGCAATGTGATAATGACCAGATAATCTGTTTTTGTTATGTTGGTTGAGGGATAAATGTTGGCCAGGACACCGGGGAGAACTCCCCCGCTCTTCTTCGAAATAGTGCCGTGGGATCTTTTACGTCCACCTGAGAAAGCTCAGTTTAACGTCTCAGCTGAAAGACGGCACCTCCGACAGTGCAGCACTCCCTCAGTACCGCACTGGGAGTCTCAGCCTAAGAAGTTTAAAAATTGAAAGTGCAACATACTGTATTATTCTCTAAATGAGAGGGTGCTTTGGTGCAGGTAGATAGGAGAGTTACCACACAAGTGTGTTACTGAGAGTAGAATGTAAAAGCACAAATCAACCAGTCAGAGAGAATGCCAGTGGTGAAATAGTGTGCAGCTACAATGGGCCAAGAAAACATTCTGACATCTGATGCAGCTGTTGAGGAGATGAGCAATTTTAATGGAGAATTATAGTTGGGATGGAACAAAAATAAAACTCCACATTTTGAAAGTGAATAACGTATTATTCATGCCTCAGTCACAAAATGAAAGACATCCTTTGTCAAGTGAAAGTCTGGAGTTCCATTTTAAATGCATAAATGTGAAGGAAACCAGGAAGTTCATTTGGTACTGTCAGCTGTTTCGAATGTACACAGGCCAATTTCCACATGAAAACAGTTGCACAAATGCCGAAGTTGTCTACAACCACTAAAATTAGGTGTTGGGGACATCTTGTGACTTCAAATCTTGATATTTGCCTTAATTCTATCCAGGCAAGCGAGATTGCCAGAATATATACACGTTCCAAAGGAATTAATCACAGGAGTTCCTAACCAAACTACTGAAAAATCTGCACGGGTACAGTTTCTGTTTGCCTAATATAGAGGGCACACCCGTTACCCAAGTCCAGAGAGCTTGGAAGAGCCTAAGCTGAGGGAGCCCCAAGGGGTGTGCAGGGGTATCGAAGAATGCAGAAGCCAAATATGCCCGGTGCAGTAAAGAAAGGAGGCAGCCTCAAAAGGAATGTTTCTTGACCTCATCTGAGCGCAGTGTTGCCCCTGTAAGGTGTAGCTCCATCTTGTTGCTTGTAAAACTAAAATGGCGCTGATCCCAACCCTTCTCTGTTCTTTGTAGACTGTTTGGAATGGATTGTCACCATATGAACATTCCCATTTTCAGGTCACGGTCAAATACATGCATGCATTTCTACTCTTTGCTCAGTGTTGAAAACTTCACAAATAAAACATCAAGCATATACATTTCTTACAGAAATATAATGGCTGAATATTATTATACATGAAGACAAACTGGCAGGAGAAAAGAAAAGGAGAAGGGTTTGTCAAAATCAGTTACCGACCTAACCCATCACCATCTATACTAATAAAAGTAGGATCTCGCTCCCAAAGGAAAAGCATAAAAGGTTGTTATATTTGGTTGAGCTGTTCTACGAATTCTAGGTTTCCAAAATGGGTCCTTTCATATCCCACTACATCTGCTGCCAAAGTAATCCAGTCATTAGAATCGGGGGAGTATCTGATTACTACTTCTGCAGGATAATCCTTTTTGCTGGAGCACACAATAGATAAGTAAGGCAGTTCTGCTCATTACTGAGTTTGGAAATGCAGCATCTGAAAAAGTCTAAAATGAATCAGGCACAAGAGTTAGTTGTGTTTAATGTCTGAACCGTACCCTAAACAGATCATTAGAATGTGTCTTGGAGTTTACCACAGTACAAAGAATCATAAAATGTTCCTGCACAGAAACCGGCCATTTGACACGTCCAGTCTGCGCTGCCGTATTTCTCTGAATGAACCATTTAATTCTGACCCCGCGCTTCTGCTCTCCATATACTCTAATATTCCTCTTTTCAAGCAACTATCTAATTTCCTTTTCAAAGAATTTATGGACTCTGCTTCAACAATGGTTTGTGGCAGAGAATTACAAAAACTAATCACTCTCAATGTAAAGGCATTTCCTAATTTCCCCCTTAATTCTTTTTGTGATTATTTTAAATTTATGTAGTTCTGCTTTAGTTTCTTGTCCCCCATATTCATCAGTTAATAAACTTTCATAATCCAAGACATTAAAACTCAGAGCAGACAAGCATAACAATATTTCTAGTTTTAAACTGATTTATGCGCTCTACTCCAAATATTTCTCCAATCCAAGTGAGAATTTTAAGTTGTGCTCCTCATTAAGGTAGATTTTTTTTGCTGCATTATGGATAGTCACTGCCTTTCATAGGCATTTCTGATTCGTTGATGATCACTGCCTTTCATAGCCATTTCTGATTCGCTGAGTGTCCTTGAGCTTTCCTAAGGAGTGTGACAACCTAGTGCTGGTATCATCTTGAAATGTCAATGGAAATTTCATTCCGATTGGATTGACAACCCTACCGCTTATCCCCCTTAAGATCTTTCTTTAACGTTTGGAACCCTTTGTGGCGGATGTAATAATCCAATACCAAAGCCAGGCGGGTCTGTGGTACTTCAGGTACTGTGGACGATTGAGCAGCCAGCCCGGCTCACTGATGGAACCTGGAGGGGTAGACCCGTCACTGGGAGCTGTGAATCTTCCACGCAGCTCCAGATAACCCTGTACGCCAATGCCCTACTGGGTAGTGCGGTCCTGGTTGAACAAACAGCAGGGAAGCTTTGCATTTCTCCATGCTGGTAGACTGCATGGTTTTAACTGGTAAAACTCTCATCAAAACCCCTACACACTCGTGGGGGCTCTCTATGGGGTGTGCCCTCTATATTAGCAAACAGAAACTGCACCCATGCAGATTTTTCAGTAGTTTGATTTGGAAACGCATCAACATGTGATGGTTTGCTGCACATGTCAGACGCATTGCTGACCAAAATATATGTTTAAAATGGTGTTTCGCCTCTATGTTGAGTTATAATTCACCCAAATCTGCGACAGAAGAACAGATATAAATATCATAAAATTATTCATTAAAAAATTAAAATCATTCCAGAATATCAGTAACAGTTGTATTTTCTTTTGTACCACCCAGTAGCAATAACCCACCCACTGTGTTATTACAACTGATCCCAGCAAGTTCCAGAAGATTTCAACAGGGCAGCGTTGCCATATCCTTCCAGTTATTATTGTTGGTAGTTAAACTAATGGGATCAAATTGCTGATGTGCATTTATTTATGGTTAGGAACTAACCTGTTTTCAGGGTAGTTGCGTTCGCTTGTTAAAAATATTTAGTTGAACGTGGTTACGCTGAACTATCGTTTCACCTGTTTAAAAGCAAAACTTATAATGTACTTTCAACTACAACTACAAGAAATGTTAAACAGGGGAACATTTTTCTATTATTTTAGTTTTCATTTTCTGTATTTTGGGAGACTGTCAAAATAATCTTCATAGAAACCATATAAGGGATGATGCAGAACAGAATTATGTGTGATTTGGACAGTAAACAGGATAAATTCTATAATTGCTGTGTGACTCATTCTGGTTTTTCCCTATTTTTATACGGCTTCTTTTTATAATTGTATTTGCCTATTTCATCAGCCTTTCATTTAGTTTTTTTAAAAACATTTTCTTGTCTGATTTTATAGGATTATTACAACTTGTTTTTGTTTCATTTTGATTTATTCCTGTCATTCTTTTTCATTTTCCCCTTATCATTATTTTTGTTTTTTTAATTATTTGTCGGATGTGTGCATCGCTGGCAAGGCAGACATTTATTGCCCATCCCTCGGAAACTTTAGAGGGCAGTTAAAGGCCAGACTGAGTAAAGAGGCAGGTTCCCTTCCCTAAAGGACATTAGTGAATCAGTTGGGGTTTTACAACAATCTGACCACTTCATTTTAACTTTTACTGATACCAGCTTTATCCCAGCTTTTTTAAACAGAATTCAAATTCTCAAACTGCCATGGTGGGATTTGAACTTACATACTCTGGATGACGTGTCCAGCCCTCGAGATTATTAGTCCAGTACCGTAACCAATACACTACACAATGGTCTCTAGTATAAAGACCATTTGTCATCAAAACTTTTTTGTCTCCCGCAAAATAATTTAATTACGCACCAAGTGGCCAGTCTGGAATATGGAAACCACCAAAGGAATTGGCAGTCCGCATATTATTTACGACAGAATTCTTTTTTCAAATGGTTTTGAAACTGTCAGGGGAGAAATGTTATTGCACAGATTTTGGGTGGATTTTCATTTTCTGCCGTTTCTAGTTTTAGCAGGAGCAACAGCAACAAGCGTTGATATAGTGCCTTTAAAGTAGAAAAATGTCTGAAGGCACTTCACAGAAGTGTAATCAGACAAACATTGCTGAGCCAATGAAGGAGATAGTGGGAGGGGTGATTAAAAGCTTGGTCAAAGAGATGGGTTTCAGTAGGAGGTGGAGAAGTAAAAAGGCATGATTGCAGTGGTAACATCACCCCATAATTTTGCTTTGCTGTTACTCCCTATGGAAGGGTATGTGTCTCTCGTCCTCCTTCTTAATTACTTTCTTTCTCGTTTTACTCCCCTTCTCAAATGAGTGAACCTAATTGACCATGAATGATACGGAGGAGGAACATTCTTGTAATATAAAATTTGCTGATGACACTGATGTCACGTGGCCAGCAGCATAATGAAGTTTGGTGAAGTTCAAAGTGAACTAGACTACCAAGCGGATAGGTTAAGACACCCATCTTGTGTGCGCATTTGAGGTTTCCTGTTCAAGAGTGCATAACCTAGCATTCATCCGCATTTGAATTCCATTGAGCCATCTGCTTATGTTAGAATATTGCAATAACCCTTCTTCCATTTTGTTTATAACTAATGTGAACACCATTGGAACTCAGGAATACATAATTTGCATAACTTCCCCTCCGTGATGAACTAAGTGAGGCAGCTGATGGAGCAGGGTGTCCATGATCTGTGGAAGGAGCGGGCTTTGAGGGATCAAATATCCTTTTTTCCTTCCCATGCTTTTTGTCTTATTGCTGTGAGACATTTTATCAGCTGTGTGCTTCGGAAGAACAATTACTGTACTAGTGAGTGATAGCTAAGGATGAGGAAACAGTACAACTGCGAGAATACGTGGGTGAAGACTTGTTCTGGTTGCTTTGTATAGTGACACTGTAAATGCATTTAAAAAGTAAGTGCTTGAGACTTCACTACACATAATGACCAGAGCAGTTCATTCCCTATAATTGTGCATCACAATATTTACATTTTAACATTTCTTTGCTCAGTTTGTTTATACGAGTGATCTTTTTTTTATTTTCTAACACAGGAATCGGTCATCCAGCTCTGCATTCAAATCTACCACCTGGATTTCCAGCGTCAATGCCAAGTGCCATGCAGACAGTATTCCCACTTTCCCAAGATCCCTCGGCCCAGCTGGTTATCCTTCCCACTGAGCCACCAGCTCCACACCCAACTCCTCATCACCTGGGTAATGTGTTGTATTAATGGTGTGCAGATTAGGGGTGGGAAATTCGTTTGTCACTTTGACGCTTTTTCTTACATGTTCTATTCTACTTTATATATTATTTGAACAAGATAAATAGATAAAACTTGATGAAATTCAAAAATCACTGTTCGTGACTGAAAATTTGCCATTTCTATCCCCAAACATTTTGCTAAGGTTATATATTGCTTGATTTCACTGTAAATAGATATGGCTGTGGGATGTCCTCAGGATATGTCAAGACATTAAACACAAGTTTTGTCTTTCTTTCATTCTTTCTCTCTCTCTCTCTCTCTCTCCCTCACACGCACACTCAGTCTAGTTCTGTAAAAAAAAATCTACACTATAATGAGGGGAACCACAATGTGAAAGAGGTATAATGATAAAACAATAAATTTGATATTTCCTTTCCTTTTTATAATTTATAACAATAAAATTAAATGTATTTAAAAAGGTCGACATAATAAAGACCAGATGGAAAAAGAAGTCCTTCCTGGAGAACGTCGGTCGTGTGAACCCTTGCATGTTGTTAGCCTTGATAAAAGCGTTATTATTTCTCTGCTGATTTTATCTTTTTAGTCCAGGTAAATTGGACTTCTTGTGGTCTTCCTCTTGTCCTTTGTATTGAGGTGTCACAGTAAACATAGCAAATAACAATGGGAGAGTAGTGGCAGGACTACTATTAGTTCACCATGTCATGAAGAGGTGAAACATATTCCCTTTCAAATCCCGGAATGGCTGAGTACTTCTCTTTTTGCTGGATTTAATTCCATATCATTTTGGGTTGGCATGTTTAATTGGAACATATTTAGAAATGTATTGAAAATCAGATCCATATGTTTTGTGTTTAACATCATCACAACCTTCACAAACGCGTCTTTTTTTTAATGTATAAATAGATGAAGTAAAATAACCTCTAACAGAAATATATGATTTTTCACATGGTCTAAGATCACATGTATTCCCTAATCAGTGGCTTCTGAATATTGGCATTGAGAGGAGGAAGGATGACCGAGGGGGCCAGAGTCTGAATCCAAACTCAAATACAGAGAACGAAAGCCGTGACTTTATTGGGAGGATGAAGTCTAGTGCTTCCAATTGAGTTCCCAGTAAACAGGAATCCCTATCAAAACTGCCTGCACTTTGACTCTAATTAACATACGTTCTGCAATCTCATTCAGACAGCCTAGAATGATAGGCTATGTAAAAATAGAAACTCTACACTGTAAAAAAACATTTGCTCAACCTGGCTTTGGGAGTGAGTGCAACCAGTTGCATAAAGGGAAAAGATATTCCATTCCTCAGCCTTTATCCTAATTCACCAAGATACTTTGTCATAAAACAATAGGGTAAACTCAGCAGTCCCACACTCTCAGTGAGGAGCCACGCCCAAAGGGAGCATGCGTCTGAGAGTCAGGGCTACAGCCCTGTAGCCCTATCTCCGACTTGTGCTTCCTTTGAGTACAGCTCCCGATGGGAGCACGGGGCTGCTGAATTTATCCTAATATAGTCCATCTAAAAATGTATCCAAGCAGGTGATTTACAGCGTTGTGGAAGTTGCTAATATAGGGGTTATCAATAACAATCTGTAAAACATAATAACACACGTCCTGTGGCAATGCTCTGGCAAGTCAGATGATGTGCTGCTGTATAAGGATAAGAGTTTTATATCACATATGTACAGTGCATTATTCTGCTAAGTTGGGCAGTGCTGCTTTAAGGTCATGAAAGTCTGATAGTTGTTAAGTAAACAGAGGCTTAGGTCAGTTGGTGTCCTGTTTGGACAGGGAATTTTATAGATTGTAATGTGCTTGCCAATTTCAGATTGTGGTTCAGAGGCACTCAACATTTTAAGATTGTTTTGCGTCCATAACAAAGCGTGACATCTCGGCATGACATCTGTGTTCACTATAGATATTGTTTTTAATATTTTATCAATATGAAAAATGTCCAGACGTAAACACTGTCTGCTTGCTGTGGCGTAGTGTTCCCTTTACATTTGAAACTTGAGTTCAAATTGGGTTGAAATATATGGATGAAAATTCCCACTCTAATGGTCATAAAAGTCCTAACAGAAATTAGTTTGACCAGTCTTAATGGGTACTGTACAAAACTACACATATTTCAGCAGTCAATTCACATTATGACTCAAATTATCCACTCAAGTGAATGTTTTAGAAAATTGAAATGTCGCATTAATGAAGTAAGGGGTGTTATTTTTACTGAGAGATTGAGCTGAAGGACCATGGTCCATGATTAACTAGGTAAATTCATAAGTAGTGATTGGGTGGCTCTAAACCTGGGTTTTAACAGCCTGAAGATTGCAGGAGAAGGGAAAGACTGAGGGAGATCAAGAGTTCCACAACTTTCAGGCCCTGTGGAAAAAATAAGTTAGAGCATGTGCAATGTGATTTCAACTCAGTGGGGTTGTAGAGAAGCAGAACAACATGTCGGGCAACATATTTGCAATTTAGAAGAAACAAGGAAGAAAAGTCCAGAAGTACACTGACCATAGTAATGTTGAGAACGTAGAGAGAAATGGTGCAACAAAGAGAACAAAAACTAGAGGCCATGAATAAGGGAGAGATTGTCTCAGATAATAAGCTTCTTTGTCTTGTCTTCGATTTTTGATAGGAAAGCCAAAACCAAGCTTCTTGGAGGAAGCTTTAGCAATGGAGGGAATGTGGGAGTTCCATTTGAGGGTAGAGTGGATAATGAGACCAAGAATGTTGATAGATGAAGAAGGACTAGCATGGAGTCATCAAATATAAGAGGTCGCAGCTCTTGGTTCAACTTGAGGGATACCTGAAGAACCTGACTTTGTAGAATTGAAAGAAACCAGATTTTCATTGCCCATTGAAGGATGGCAGGAGATCTAGATGTAGTGGATTAGTATTTGCACTGCAAGAGATTTGGAGGTGGTGAGCACTAAGGGTGTATGATCTGAAGGAAGTTGATGAATGTAAAGTGGAAGCATCAGCAGAAATCTGGATAGGGTTGAATGATTAGTGAAGAAGGAACAGATTGAGAGAGAAGACCGAGTGTTGGGGACTCCTGAGTTAATGGGAACAAAATCAAAGATGAGCAGCAAAGATAGAACAAGTTGAGAGAAAACTAGATATAGTCGTTACATAGTTCTGGTTGGAGGCCATATGATGCCTCCCAACGGTACCCTCCTCCTGACGAAATGCTTAGAACATGGCCTTGTCATAACCAACACCTTGTTCTGTCAGAGAGACAAGTACAAGGCTTCATGGCAGCACCCTCGCTCCAAGCACTGGCATCTGCTGGACTACGTCATCGTCCGAGCGAGGGACCGCAAGGACGTCCGCATCACCCACGCCATGACAGGAGCTGACGACTGCTGGACAGACCACCGCCTAATCCGCTCTGTCATCTCCATCAATGTAGCCCCAAAACAGCGACGGCAACAGAAACAATGCCGCAGGAAAATCAACGCTGGAGCACTCAAAGACCCCGCTAAGAAAACCCTATTCAGCCTGCGCCTCACAAACAACCTGACGACTCCCAGTGATGCAGAGACACAGAGTGTCCACAGCGCCTGGTCTGCACTCAAGGCCTCCATAATCAGCACCTGTGAAGAGACACTCGGTCACTCAACCAGGAAACACCAAGACTGGTTCAATGAGAATGACCAGGAGATCCAGGAGCTAATAAGCCACAAGCGCAAGGCATTCCTGATCTGGAAACCGCAACAGGACTCGAGAGCAAGAAAGCAGCTCTACAGACGCCTGAAGGCTGAGGTCCAACAAAAAACTCGCGACCTAAAGAACAGATGGTGGGTGGAGAAAGCACAGGAGATCCAGCAGCTAGCCGACAACCACGACGTGCTTGGATTCTTTAGCGCAGTCAAGACCACCTACAGCCCAAGCACCCAAGGTCCTACCCCACTGTGGGCCAAGAACGGAGAGGTACTCATCAAGGACAGAGAGCAGTCAGTGCCCACTGGAAGGAGCACTTCGAAGATCTCCTTAACCGAGACTCTGTCTTCGACGCGAGTGTCCTCAACTCCATCCCGCTGCATGTTACCCGCCACCATCTCAGCACAACCCCAGCCCGGCATGAGGTTGAAAAGGCCATCCGACAACTGAAGAACAACAAGGCCTCAGGAGCAGATGGAATCCATGCCGAGGCACTAAAGCATGATGGAGAAGCACTACTGGCGCGAATTCATGAACTCATTTCTCTTATATGGAAGGAGGAGAGCATGCCAGGGGATCTCAGAGATGCCGTAATTGTGACCATCTTCAAGAAAGGTGACCAGTCTGATTGCGGTAATTACAGAGGAGTTTCCCTGCTGTCTGCCACAGGGAAAGTCATCGCAAGAAACCTCCTCAATCGC
The DNA here is from genome assembly GCA_030390025.1 of Squalus acanthias. Taxonomy (NCBI): domain Eukaryota; kingdom Metazoa; phylum Chordata; class Chondrichthyes; order Squaliformes; family Squalidae; genus Squalus; species Squalus acanthias. The sequence continues at coordinate 15,871,899 of CM059447.1, read as the reverse complement.
CTTCTCCCAGTGGCTGAAGAGCTCCTCCCAGAGTCGCAATGCGGATTCTGCCCACTAAGGGGCACAATGGACATGATCTTCACCGCACGTCAATTACAAGAGAAATGCAGGGAACAGCACCAACCGCTGTACATGGCCGCCTTTGACCTCACAAAGGCCTTTGACACCGTCAACCGTGAGAGATTATGGAGTGTCCTCCTCAAATTCGGCTGCCCTCAAAAGTTTGTCACCATCCTCTGCCTGCTTCACGACGACATGCAAGCCATGATCCTGACCAACAGTTCCACCACAGACTCAATTCACGTACGGACCGGGGTCAAGCAAGGCTGTGTCATCGTACCAACGCTCTCCTCGATCTTCCTTGCTGCAATGCTCCATCTCACTCTCAGTAAGCTCCCTGCTGGAGTGGAGCTAATTTACAGAACAAACGGGAAACTGTTCAACCTCCGTCGCCTCCAGTCCAGATCCAAGGTCGTCCCATCCTCTGTCGTCGAATTACATTATGCAGATGACGCTTGCGTCTGCGCACACTCGGAGGTCGAACTCCAAACCATCGTTAACACCTTCACCGAAGCGTACGAGAGCATGGGCCTTACACTAAATATCCGTAAGACAAAGGTCCTCTACCAACCTGCCCCCGCCACTCAGTACTGCCCCCCGATTATCAAAATCCACGACAAGGCCTTGGACAACGTGGACCACTTTCCATACCTCGGGAGCCTACTGCCAACAAGGGCAGACGTCGATGACGAAGTCCAACACCGCCTTCAGTGTGCCAGTGCAGCCTTCAGTCGCCTGAGGAAGAGAGTGTTTGAAGACCAGGACCTCAAACCCGGTACCAAGCTCATGGTCTACAGAGCAGTAGTAATACCCGCCCACCTGTATGCCTCAGAGACATGGACCATGGACAGCAGGCACCTCAAAGCACTGGAGAGGTAGCACCAACGCTGCCTCCGCAAGATCCTGCAATTCCATTGGCAGGATAGGCACACCAACATCCGTGTACTCGCTCAGGCCAACATCCCCAGCATTGATGCTTTGACCACGCTCGATCAGCTCCGATGGACGGGCCACATTGTCCGCGTGCCCGATACGAGACTCCCAAAACAAGCGCTCTACTCGGAGCTCCGACACCGCAGGGAGAGCCCCAGGTGGGCAGAAGAAACGCTTCAAGGACACCCTCAAAGCCTCCTTGAAAAAGTGTAACATTCCCACCGACACCTGGGAATCCCTGGCCCAAGACCGCACAAAGTGGAGGAGAAGCATCTGGGAAGGCGCCGAATACCTTGAGTCTCTTCGCTGGGAGCAAGCGGAAGCCAAGCGCAAACAGCGCACGTCAACCCAAGCACCCCACCCACCCATTCAACCACCGTCTGCCCACCTGTGACAGAGACTGTCGGTCCCACATTGGACTCCTCAGTCACCTGAGAACTCATTTTTAATGTGGAAGCATGTCATCCTCGGTTCCGAGGGACTGCCTAAGAAGAGAAGAAGTCACTACATAGTTCTGGTTGGAGGCCATATGATGATAAACTATTCAGAAGCATACAATGCCAGATTTTTCAAAGGATGGGTATAATGTGCATTGTTTGACCAGTGTTGTGTGAATGCTACATCTAACACATGCTATAATTAATCTGGGAGTGGGCATTGGCTGCAACTAGGTGCAAAAGTAGGAAGATGTGCTATAATTCACCATTGAAATTTCCCCAATTGTCTCACCATTCAAGACAAGGTCATTAAAAACTCTGCTGTGATATGAATGTCAAGAATTCTGACATGCTCCCCATGCAGCATGACTGATGATGTCTACTGGGTACTAGAGTGAGACAGACTCTGTATTTGGTTCTGAAGCTGAGCCTTTTTTTGGTAATTTTTTGTATCAAATCATTCAATTTTAACAGGAACTAAGTTGGTTTCTAAATTAAGTTGTCTAGTTCGATAATTTCTTCATTGATTGTAATGTAAAACGATCTCAAAACGAATGCTGTAATATGTCGGAACAACAGGGTGCCTTTGCATGCGGAAGATACTGCCTTGATATTATCTAAATGTAATTCGTTCTTTTCTGGGGTCTTCCAGCTGAAGTGATGGATCCCGCACATTCTCTCTGGCCACCTATTTACCCAGCACGAGCGCCCACATCACACATGCAGCATCCTGGCCAGCTTTCAGTATATCCTCGCTCCCAGCTTCTGCGGCAGCAGGAACTCTACATGCTCCAGCAGCAGCATCAGCAGCATCAACAGCATCAGCAGCAGCAACAACAACGGGCACAAGCACTTGAACTCCAACGGCACTCACAACTAGTGGTGAGAAAAGAATGCACTGAATGAATTTTGTTTGCCTAGCTTTCTTTTTTTTTTTGGACAATTTATATTTTGCCCTCCATTCCCTGGATCCCCACATTTTTCACAGCACCCCACACTCTGCTGGACTGGTTCCCCCATGAGGAGCGACTCTCCTTTTGTAGCCGCAAATTTATTCTGAATAAATATTCTGATGACCCAAAAGAGTCCTCGGATATTTTACCCGAAGTGGAAAGCAATGATTGTTAACGTGGCTCTCATCTCAGCTGGAGGTTCACACCTCTGATTTGATAGTGTCTGTCTTCTCTCAGCTCCCTCCCGTGCTACCAAACTACAGTAATTGAGTGGTGCCTTGGGAGTTCCAGAGTACGAGAGGAAGTTTTGAGAAGACACTATCAAATTGGAGGTGAGCGTCCCCTTTGGAGCTTGTAAACTTAAATCATAAATGCAGTTTTGGTGTCCTTACTTAAGGAAAGACATCCTTGCTCTCGAGGCAGTGCAAAAAAGGTTCACTCGGTTAATCCCGGGGATGAGGGGGTGGTCATATGAGGAGAGGTTGGGTAGATTGGGACTCTACTCATTGGAGTTCAGAAGAATGAGAGGCGATCTTATTGAAACATATAAGATTGTGAAGGGGTTGGATCGGGTGGATGCGGGGAGGATGTTCCCGATGACGGGTGAGACGAGAACTAGGGGACATAGTCTTAGAATAAGGGGCTGCTCTTTCAAAACTGAGATGAGGAGGAACTACTTCACTCAGAGGGTGGTAGGTCCATGGAATATGCTGCCACAAAAAGCTGTAGAAGCTACAACATTAATTAAATTTAAAACAGAAATAGACAGTTTCCTAGAAGTAAAGGGCATTAAGGGTTACGGGGAGCGGGCAGGAATTTGGACATGAGTCTAGGTTCGGATCGGTCATGGCCCTGTGGGTAGTGGAGCGGGCCCAGGGACTGTGTAGCCTGATTCTGCTCCTATTTTGTGTGTGCAATTCTGTTAGATGCAGGAGATGGTTCTGTGATAGATAGTAGATTGGCGGTTAGGATCAGATCAGCCATGATCTTATTGAATGGCGGAGCAGGCTCGAGGGGCCGATTGGCCTACTCCTGCTCCTATTTCTTATGTTCTTATGTTCTTATTTCATTGATAAAGTAGAGCTCTATTTGAGTTGGATAGCTGTCTTTCTGTTACCTGTTTAAGAGTTAACCTATTTTTGTTAGACAAGGTTATTAAGGGCTACGGAACCAAGACGGGTAGATGGGGTTAAAATACAGATCAGCCATGATCTAATTGAATGGCGGAACAGGCTCGAGGCTGCTGACTGGCCTACTCCTCTTCACACGTAGTCTAATGTTTAGATTTGATGTGCTCTAACATACTTGTAGGAAAATGGAAGGAAACACGCTTGACTCTTTGACATTAACAATCTCAGTTGACCACCTGAATTCTCTCTCTTCCTCAGGATCATCGGAAGGCAGAGGAGCGTCGGATAGAAGCAGAGGAACATACTCTAGAGAGGAATAGGAGATCACACAAAACAGTTGCCTTAAACTCTCCCAAGAGTCTTTCTTCACCTGTCATACTGCCATCTGGCATGTGTTCTGCCAAACTCTCACCATGCCACCATTCTCCTTCTCTAAGACCCAAGTCAGGGTGCCCCACCCCCCAGCCCACTGCTGTATGTCCTTTACCTTCTTGTCCTTCTTCTGGTCCTGCCATTGTCCCACAGTCCTCAGCAGTCAGCCCTCCTTCTTCCCAGAATTCCACAGGAAATCAAACAGCTGAAAAGCGAGTAGAAGGACAGCCACCTCAACATTATCCAGAATCCTTTGAGCCAGGTACGAACATAATTATATCAACAGCACAAATAAAGTATGAATGTCTTGCACAGCTTTGAAATGCTCCAGTTATTGAGAGTCCTGGTACTTCAAAATCTGACAGCATCACCTATAATGCAGATATTTCAGTGGAGCAGTGGCCTAATGACCAGTGGGTTAGGACATACTGTACTATAAAAAAGATAGATTTCTTGATATTTCCTAGAATGAAAGAGCACGGCTGGTGTAAAGGTTTATGAATCTGTGATCCAACAAATGCTCCACTCTATTTTCTCCTTTCCGGCAGTAGAACTACCAATGGCTGGAAGAAGACTGTCGAGAGACTGGTATAAAGATTGATCAATAAATCAATGGCAAATGAATACAGACTGTGTGCCTCTTGCAGTTTATCCAGCTTGGACTGTCTCCTTTTTATCAGAGGCAACGCTCTAGTTGTGCGTTCTGGCAATAATTGGCAGAAACTAATGCAAATAATAAAACCTTGGGGAAAGTGCAGAAAAAGCAACGGTCCAACATTACTGCTGATAGGGATATTCTATCAACAAGTAAAGTCTATTCGCTGGGCATTTATACATTTACATTTTGTGGACACTACCAGGAGAATATTGATAAACAGACAGTTTTGAGTCACTACTAGCCATTGCGTAGACGATCCGATAAACAAAACACAGTTTGCCACTCCGAACAGGGTGTTAAACTCACCAGGTTTCGGCACATGAGATCTGACAGTTTTCACCTGGATGATTAGATGAAGCACTTTGTGACAATAACGTACTCAACCCCACGCGTGTGGAAAAGTCCATGACTCAAATTGTCCGACTTCGCGGGAGGAAAGAAATGAGAAATAATCTTAAAAGGAAAATACTTTATAGACATCCCTCGTTCTTTTATTTAATCTCAAAGTACTTGATATGATGCTTAAATCTTACAACTTGTCAAATAAAAATCAGTTGAAAGTGCCTTACAGGCACCCTAATGCCCAGCTATTATGTCTAACAAACACACAAGACACTAAAATCCAATATATTTCCTTCTAATTTTCAAGGTTAGATGATATGCAGCTGCTGAAATTCTTTTGTTTAATGTTGGAGAGAAAAGGAGGAAAAAACCTGAGCGGCCTGGGAGATAGAAACCTTTTTACCCTTCAGCAGTCCTTGGGAAGGAAGCACTTTGGTGGAAGGCTACATATTCATCTGGTGGTTGTGTCAAAGAGGCGGATGGATACCATTAATTACACTCAGTTGGTGACAAGGTAGTCAGGATGCTGCCAACCAGGATAAAGTCAGGGGCACCTTCAGAGTTCTTGGGGAAGACAGAGTAATAACATTTGTTTTGTTGCTTGAGCTCAGCTGTACAATTGGACGTCAGGGAGATCATCAGTTCAGGGTGCAGGGCGTTGCAGCGGCAAGGCTTAACCCTTTCACCCTTCTAAACAAATTGATAACCTTGCCCAAAGTTTTCAAGTGTAGCCCAACCACTTGCTCCTGTTTCCACTGCAGTATGTTTTTTGATCAGTTAAAAAAAATTCTCACATTTTTGCAGCAGTTTGTGAACACAAGACACCTGAACATAAAAGATTTTCTGTTGCGGTTTCAACCGTTGCTGGAGTGTGAGCATCATGGCGTTATGATTACAGTCACTATAAGTGATGATTCATGCATTCAAGCATGTTCAATTTATCAGAGTGAAAAGAAGAATAAATTAAAATGGACTTAACACAGCAACTGCATTGAGCTATAGGCCCTACAGGTCACACTTCCTGTTTTGCAGAACAGGATCATGCACCTAAAAAACCGCCATGTAGAGTTAGATACCAGAAAGACCTGAGCAATTTAAATGGAATTGGCCCCATTGTGTTAAAAAGGAAGTCTAGATCTTTAGAAAACTATCTCTGCTGGTAAAGCCACGTTGAATATTCTCAAATTCTGGTGAACTATGGGGGTTAGTGATAGTTGTGTTGGATAAAACATGTTCCTTCTCACTCTCTGTTCCAGATCTTCCACCTGGCTACACATACACAGCCGTCACCATGGGCTACAGTTCCCCGACTCCACTTGTGCACTCTGCTGATCCCGCAGACCCTGAAACTATGCAACCCGTCACCACGGCGGCTGAACCAGAGCAGTCCAGAACCTTTACGCCTGGTGCGAAAATTCACTGTGATACTCGGTCAAACATGGTGGAGGAGGCAAACCCCACCGACAAACAGATCGCAACGAACGACCTGGATGTTGTGGAGCAAAATACACACAAGGTTCTCTGCACCTCAGAAGAAAAGGAGACAGTAAATGCATTGCCAGCAGAGAATTCAACTGTGGAGCAACCTGAGTCGTCTATGAAAGAAAACATGGAATGCTCAAGGCATTTGATTGCTTCTCAGGGAATTGTCACTGATGGAGGACTTACAGGAGAAGAAGGAGGACAAGAAATTTCAGTGACGGAGTCACCTCACACAACCAGTGAGTCCACCACTTTAACCAATGAAGCATTGGATGTTAGGAACTCTGATCACTTGGGTTCGATAGCTGAGACTAACTTAAACCAGGAATGCAATATTGTTGAGGAAGCCAAACAAGTGAATCAAGATGAGGATTCAGAAATTAGCCATGATGCCTCAGAGAGGGATGAAGTGTTCAAGTGGCGGTTGGACTGCATGGCAGGGATGAATGCCCTGGTGGCAGCTGGCCTCAGCATGGGAGAGCTCCTTGTTTTAGAGCCTGAGGTTCCCAGCGCCCCCAAACCACCTTCACACCCTACAACCTCGACCTTTTACCCCTGCTCAGGGATGCATGGAATAGCTCTGCTGAGTGAACTGGCTGAACTCGAACAGCAGCGACAAAACTGTGATGGCACCTGTCAAGGTAATTGCTTTAACTTGCACATCTCTGCTCTGTTTCGATATCACTGTCTGCATAATGGCTTTTCAAATAGTCATTTTTAGTTTCTTCCCAACTGTATTTAATCTTTTGCTTTGATTGTTTCTATGGTTGGAAAATCCAATCCCACCCCAAAAGAGTTATTTCAATGGAAGAACTTGGGTGATGGCAAAAGATTATGATTTTTGAATATCCAGATTTTAAATGGAATTCCAAAATAAAAATTGATTTAATTGTTCAGGAAGCTTATCCAGTGAGTAGCTGAGCTATGCAGAACATTGTTGACATAGCACCAGATCATGTCCTCAAGACATCCCAAAACAGATTACAACCAATGAATTAGTTTTGAAGTGCCGTCACTGACACACAGCAAGGTTCCACAAACAGCGAATGGTTGAATGACCAGATAGTCTGTTTTGGGTGGTGATGGTTAAGGGATGAATATTGTCCGGAAAACTATTTGTCGGGAATTTTTTACGTCCACCTGAACATGCTGACAGTGCCTCGCTTTAACGTCTCACCCAAAAAGCTTTTCAGAGATTCCAGGATTGATCTCTGGTGTTAGATGATCTGAGCCAGGGTGGTGGTAGGGGCCCTACCATTGGCCTCAACACGCCTAAATTAAAAAAAAGGGAAAAGTCAGCCACAGTTCCTGCTGATACTTCCTATTCAGTGACACGTGTTGGAAGTGTGTGCGTGAGGTCAGAATTGTGCTTGGCTATAATGTTGAATAGCCTGTCAACACTCACTATCATGACTCACACATAAATAACGGACACTTGGATGAGCTCCCAGATGGTGCTCAGTGTCTGCGGGACTCTACGCCACCAAGTAGTCAACACCTTCAAGGAGGGAAAAGGAGAACATTTGATGAGAAAAGGAGAAAACATATTATCTTAAATTGTCATGAATTCCTAATGGAGGGAATGCCAAAATCTCTGAAATTCAGGGATTTTGCCCATCTGGTTTTACACTAACAACGATATTCTATTTGCATCACATAATCGAAAGTGCAAGGGTGCACTTAACTGATAAGTTATGGGACAGCAAGAACTAATTTGTGAAATATTGTGGTTTACTGTGTATTATGATGTTGGAAGTTCTAGTTATTATAATACAATGCAGATTCTAACTGAAAATTCTATTTCAGCTAAAGTAAGATTTGTGATGATACTTTAAACTGATTGGGCTATTACACAATAACAAAGCTGTCGGGTGTCAGCCTTGGTTCAGTGGTATCACGCTCGTCTCTGAGCCAGAAGGTCACAGGTTCAAGCCCGATTCCAGAAACTTGAGCACATAATCTAGGCTGGCACTTCAGTGCAGTACAGAGGGAGTGCTGCACTGTCTGAGGTGCCATCTTACAGGTGAGATGTTAAACCAAAGCCCTGTCTGCCCTCTCAGGTGAACGTAAAAGATCCCATGGTACTACTGAAAGATAAGCAAGAGAGTTCCCCTGGTGTCCTGCTCAACATTTATTCCTCAACCAACAGATGATATGGTCATTTATTTCATTGATATTTGTGGAACCTTACTGTACACACATTGGCTGCTGCATTTGCTACATTACTACACCTCAAAAATGCTTCATTTGGGTCGTGCTGAGGTTGTGATAGGCCCTATCTAAATGCAAGTTCTTTCTTTTATAAAATGAATGCATAGAAGTTAAAAAGCACTCTTGAGTTGGAACATATGTGTGAGAGCAACATCGCCAAATAGCAATAACTTGCACTTGTGTAGCTCCTCTAATGTATCAAAATTCCCATGGAGCTTCCCAAAGAGGGGTGGGAAAATGGACACTGACCAGGAGTTAAAAGAAGAGTTTAAGGAGACGGTTGAAATTGTACATTTTCAGGACCTTTTTGAAAGTGGGGAAAGATGTCATAACGCCGAGGGGTTTAGGAAGAGAAGCCCAAACTGAAGACTGTGCCACCAAAGGGAAGGGACAATTGTCCAGATTCAGCGGCGAGAAGGTTGCAAGCTGGGATGTCGGCCAATGGGAGGTTTCAGAGACAGGGTGGGGCAAGGGCTTTTATGGGGAATTTGTAAATGAGGATGAGGACTTTGAGATCATATCAGTCCATTCACCATATTCTGAAGTGTTTGCTGAATAAAAGCTATTTCATAATGAGATACTTTTGCTTGCCAGACCCATTTAAAAAGCATGCCCTGGTTTTAAACTAGTACATGGAGTGCATGGTTAGTTTTAGTACCTGCCTAAGCTTTTTACTACAATTGATTGTTTCCCTCATCCTTGTTCAAAACAATTTGGTCATTACTATTCACCAATAATACTAAAATGCTAGATATATTTTAACTGGAATAATATAATCCATTTAAAATGAAGCTACTTTGTGGCTGAGGAATTTGAGAATATATTCATATAAAAAGAGACCATTTAAAAAAAATCATTTTTTATTGCAGCACAGTTCACAAAAGGATGTGGTGCAAGGGATCAAATTAGTGTATCTTTTCTTTTTTGGTATTTATAGAACAAACACGGGCACAATGCAACAATGACTTATTTCCTGAATATCAAAACCTTCAAACTGTTGCCAAAAAAAATCCTCAGCGCCTGAAGCCCCTCTCTCTTTGTGTTACAAAAAGATAAAGAATTCGTCTTGTAAAACAAATCTCCCCAAAGGCCTGTATTTCACTCTGGTCTCAAAACACAGAGAGGAAACAATGGCAAACGGCTGTGATGTTGGCCCAGCACAATCAAACACTTCCTCCTGCCCACATCAGCATGGCAGAAGCCCTCTCTGATCACTTCCTGCAGCTTTCGTGTGGCAGTCTCACACAGGGAGCGACTTTCCCGTGAAATCACCACTTTACGAGCAAAACAAGAAATAAAAGCCTCGTTTGGAAAGATGTAAAGCTGAGAAAAGAGAAGACGAGCAGATCGTTTAGATTTAACTACTTTACAGAATGAGTGGTGACTGGTTAGTTAGTGGAGGTTAAATAAATGTAGCCTGATTCAACGGGGAGCTGGACAGTGTTTTGTCAAAAGAAGTGATTGAGAGTGGGAGTAGAGTGTGGTATGTTTTGAACTTTGGAAACTTCCCCCTCCCAGATAGGCGTTTATCAGTCTTTTACGTTTAATGTGGTCAATTAACTTTCTCTGGTTGCACAAATCTATCTTCATGATTGAAATCTTATTAGAAAGTGGAAAAAAATTGAGGTTGCCTTTTGTTGTCAGTTTTACTTTTTGTTAAAACTACTCTCCTTTATTTAAATATAGTCGATTGCCAGGAGATGTCTTAATCTGCTATAGGCTGCTGAAGGCCCGCATTTTTGTTCATTAGCTATGGGAACCTATTGGTGAAAAGCAATTTAAAAGAAGCCTTACAGGTTACCCATAAACTTGTGCTATGTAAATGTCACCTTTAGGTTTGATGCATTTTAGGAGGTTTAGAATATTGCTACACTGTCCCTAACCCCTCCCCCCTCCACCCTTATGTTATTTGTAACGGAAGTCAGGGCTGCCATTGGTAGCAATATTTCAATATAAATGAGGTGTGCTAGCACCTTTCATGACCTCTGTATTTCCCAAAGTGCTTCCCCGCCATTGAAGAAGTTTTGCAGTATAGTCACTGTTGTAATGTAGGGAAACATTTTGCACACGGCAAGTCCCACAAACAGCAATGCGATAAATGACCAAATAATCTGGTTTAATGCTGTTGTTTAAGGGGTAAATGTTGGCCAGAACACCTCCCTTGTTCTGCTTCAAACAATGTCCAGGGATTTTTTACATCCATCTGAGAGGGCAGGCGGGGTTTGGTTTTAACATCTCATCTGAAAGCAGCACCCCCTCAGTATTGCACTGAAGTGTCAGCTTAAATGATGTGCTTAAGTCTTAGGAGTAGGGCTTGAACATGCAATCTTCTGATTCAGAGGCAATAGTGCTACCACTGAGCCAAGGCTGACCTTCAGGAGGTGGTTTTCAGAGGTTCCTTGGGAGGCCACAGTATTGCTGACAGCAAACAGATTCTCCAAGTGGCCCTGCAAGCTTCCTCTGGCTGCAGATGGGCAGAATGCTGAGTGCACAAACCATCAATGCGATTTGTCTTTACAGACAGTTCCTGAAATCTCAAACATGCAACCGTTGTTTTTCAGTTGCCACCAGTGCTCAGAAATCCAGGCCACAATGTAAACGGGCTGGTCATCGGGGATTAACATGTGGTGCCATGGAGTGGTGGAACATAAAGTTACACCCATTGTTCCTTATAAAGCAAGTCCCCAATTCTGGCAAGGCCATTACTTGATGCTCCAAGTGGAGACCACCTGCATCTTCACCACCAGGGAAAGTCACCCAAGACCAATATCACATAACTCTTAGAAACCAGTGAGTAAAAGCTCGCTCAAACCCACTCACTTAGCCACGGAATGGTGCATTGTATACAAAGGAGCAAGAAGAAAAACTGTAAATCTAGTTTTCAGTGCTATTTGATGTCAACGTTGCTGTTGGATTGTGCAACAGCAGGACGGGCTTAGACTGAAATTAATCTCTTCAGCAGCCATTTGTCTTGATTTGTTTATTTTTTTTAAAAGTTTTTTTTTTAAGAACAATTATATACAAATGTAAGATAACACTTTTGGAAATTCTGATACCAGTACTCTCCAAACAACAGATATTTGCAACATAACATTTTCGAATTTATCTGTCTGGTATATTTAACAACATACACTGTTGTGCAGTCTGACAGCTCTTTATCATTAATTTGATAATGATGGGTTTTGTTACATATGATATAAAACCAGATTTGTGTTAAAAACAAATCCAATAACTATACTGCCAGATATGATTCTCGTTATAGATGGAAATATAAGCTATATGCACATTCACATATAGATTATCATATATACTTACTCAGCAGATTAATCACCAAAGCTATCATATAATATGCCTATACACACAGATTATCAAACAATGTGTACCCAATCACACAAATGTATCTTATACACACAGTATCTTATAATATATATGTCCCTCCATGGCCTCGCCCCTCCCTACCTCTGTAATCTCCTTCAGCCCCACAACCCCCCCGAGATATCTGCGCTCCTCTAATTCTGCCCTCTTGAGGATCCCTGATTATAATCGCTCAGCCTTTGGTGGCCGTACCTTCTGTTGCCCAGGCCCTAAGATCTGGAATTCCCTGCCTAAACCTGTCTGCCTCTCTACCTCTCTTTCCTCCTTTAAGACGCTCCTTAAAACCTACCTCTTTGACCAAGCTTTTGGTCACCTGCCCTAATTTATCCTTATGTGGATCGGTGTCAAATTTTTTTGTCTTAAAATACTCCTGTGCAGCGCCTTGGGATGTTTTACTACGTTAAAGGCGCTATATAAATACAACTTGTTGTTGTTGTTATGTATACATACACTGAATATCATTTAATGGCCGAGATTTTCCTGGGGATTGGCACCATTCCAATGGCGAGCCAATGACAGAGGACCCTTGAAATTACGGAATAAGTGACTTACGCCATGCCATATTTTCCTGGTACTTTTTTGGCCGCTCCTCCATTACCCTCGGCGTAAACAGTGAGGAGTTAATTATCATAGCTCCACTCCCCATTAAAAGAAAGGCCGAGCGCCATTTCCCTGGATTAGCGCCAGCTTTCACGCCGCTGCCACTTAGACTGAAAAGTAATTGCTCTGGGGACCTGGCAGCAGTAAAATTGACAATTATCAGGAAACTGGAAGAGGGACACTGCAGCTTAAAGTAAATCATAACTAGCAAACATCGTGTCACTTAACAGTAAAATGTGTAAAGTGCCATCTAAAATTAATTGCACCTACTTCCCGATAATTTTTTAACAAAAGCAAACATCCTCAGAGTCAGGTTTCCACATCTCCTCAGAACAGATAAACAAGTGTGGATCGTCAATCCTTGTCTCATCGTTCATTAGAAAAAGTTTCCTTTTCTCATTTTCCACTTCTTTCCTTTCGGGTTAGATGGAGAAGGGTGGGAGAAGGCTCGGGTGGAGCATAAACACCGGCATAGACTAGTTAGGCTGAATGTAATTCTATGTCAGGAATACAGACTTCTAGAAAGGACAGCACCTTGTGCTTATACTCCCGACAGGGCAAAATAAAATATTACAAAGAGGCGGCTGGGTTATTCAACACTTTGAACTCCACGTGTCGGTCAGTGGCTGAAAATAACGTCCTCCCCCCCCCCGCCAAACACCCGCCAATTATTTCCCCTGAAATTGATGTGCAGTAGGTTAATTTCAAAGATAGGTGATGCAGCTGGATGTAACTGACTGGGATTTTCCATCTAAAAATGAGGTTCAGCCCCCCTCACCACCCCACTCAAAAAAGCACTCAACCCTACAGGTGAGCCTCTCTGTGGGGGACAGTTAGGTCAGTGGGGTTGATGAAAGAGACAGACATCGCGAACTCTTTGGGCACAACATTAGAGCTGCTGTACTGAAGAGTGTGCGCTATCCGACAAGCGTTTAGGTTGCTGATGTGCTCAGTAATGAGTTTAATAAGGGGCTGTGACACATGTAGGAAGAGAGCCTATTCAGATTCAGTGGGATTTAAAATTGAGATCATGTAGCCTATTAATTAAAATCGCTTGCAGTTATTGGAGTCATGCCTTGTGCCGGTACATTAAAAACAAATTAAGGTAAAAAGTTGTATTTTTTAGCCGCTAGGAGGTTCAGTTTATTTATTGCAGTTTTTCAGTTATAGCATATTGTTCACACTACGCTGTCACTCCCTCTTTAATTACTTCAGGATCGCATTGGAAACTGATAGGAAAGTGACTGAAGCAGCCCCCACAGCCCGTGAACACGGTCGCCATTCAATGGCCTTTGGCTGCGTCGCTTCTGGTGTGTCGCTGTGCTCGCTGCGGCATGTTCCAATTAGAAATGCAGGAAAATATAGAGTAAATTATCATCAACGGTGAGATTGGCAGACTAGATGGCGAAATTTACAGTGTACGCCACCGATCTCATCATTGCAGGAAAATCTGGGACAATATGTACACACAAGTAATATGTGCCCAGCAACACACACACATAATATATGCCCAGCAACACACACACGTAATATGTGCCCAGCAACACACACACATAATATGTGCCCAGCAACACACACACGTAATATGTAACCAGCCACACACACACATGTAATATGTAACCAGCCACACACACACATGTAATATGTAACCAGCCACACACACACACACACATGTAATATGTAACCAGCCACACACACACACATGTAATATGTAACCAGCCACACACACACATGTAATATGTACCCAGCCACACACACACGTAATATGTGCCCAGCAACGCACACACGTGATCATATAATATTTGCCCATCACAAGCATTGATTATTACGATAGATAATAACACGCACACACACACACACACACACCACACACACAACACCCGGACAAACACACTCGAGTTTTCTGTTACTCACACTTGCAGGTTATAGAATATAAATCGCGTCACACATTTGTACACAGGCTATTAAATTATTGAATCCATATAGTCTCATTACTTTTTTAATCAATAAAAACCTTTATCAGCTCAATTGATCATTTCTGGCCAAAATGATTGACTGTTCCTGAAGTATCTTAGGACATATTGAATCCATTAGTGCTTCTTCTTTGGGGGAAAAGGTGATGTCATTCCTATAGGATGTCCAGGAAATCTGAGAACAGGCATTGTGTTGCAATGTTTTATGACATCATGCCGGTTGTCTTGTTTAAGATTAGTTGACATAATTTGTTTATTTTAGTCTATGACCCTTTTGAAGATCTACACCAGCACTTCCCTGAAATTTGATTTTAACTCTTTGCGGACAGCTTCAGTTTCCACAAGAAAACTGGACTAAGATTACTCTTTGTGAGTTTCTTCGGAGAGTTCTGCAAATCAAAAATTCTTCTGTGGTTCTGTGCATTTTCTACCACTGGCTGTCTAGTATCATGTGTCAGCTGTGGCTCAGTGGGTAGCACTCTTGCCTCTGAGACAGATGGTTGTGGGTTCACAGTCTCCACTCCAGAGACTTGAACACATAATCTAGGCTGACACTCCAGTGCAGTGCTGAGGGAGTGCTGCACTGTCAGAGGTGCCGTCTTTTGGATGAGACGTTAAACCGAGGCCCCGTCTGCTCTCTCAGGTGGACGAGCTGTAATGAACATGTGTTCCTTACATATATCTCCAGGTGCTTCCTACCATTTGATATTAAACAAACACTGTTACATTATTATTTGGGACTGTGACTGTCTTGAGCAAAGATGGAGTCCATTAGGGAAAAAACAGTTCTGTACTAGGCAGCTTGGTTTTTTTTTTCAATCTGAAGGTGTAACTGGGTAGGGAATCATTTTTCTATATTTATCCAAAAAAGTTACTGTAGACATTAGATTTTCATGACTATGCCCCTCTTCCCCACCCCCCCCCACCCCATGGAGCATCCATTTTCCTGGGAACAAAGGTCAGGATAAAGCGACGAATCTCCATTTCACCAGGTCTCTGCCCCTTTTTAGCTCGCCCTGAGGTTCTCCAGAGGTTCCCGACTTCCCGTCTCATTTTCCCAGGAGACTGCTCACTGGTGCCCAATGAAACATGGTGCTGTGGTCTGGCCAGGGGGGTTTCTGGATACAGACGAAAATATTCTCTTTTATTGGGTAAACCACCCCACCCCCAAGATATGTGACGCAATTGGGCGTCTGATTGCCACCCATATGCAGCAGCAAATCTGAGAGAGCTGCAGTTGCATTTAAATTTCTGCCCCTTCTGCCAGTGCTCGGCCCTGCCAGGGAATGGGTCTACACTTCAGGTCTGATATGAATACTGAAGATTCATTTATTTCAGGCACTAACATTGATGGTCTTGTCTGTATGTCACACTGGTCCTTTCATTTCTTGGCTCTATCGGTCTGGCTCGAGGAATGTTTGTCACATCAACAGGGTTTGACGGACTAAAAAGTATCAATGGTAGCACTCTCACTTCTGAGTCAGAAGGTTGTGGGTTCATCGTGCTACTCCAGGGACTTGAGCACGTAACCTAGGCTGACACTTTAGTGCAGTGCTGCTCTGTTGGAGGTGCTGTCTTTCGCATGAGACGTCAAACCGAGGCCCTTTCTGCCCCCTCAGGTGGATGTAAAAACCCCAGGGCACGGTTCAAGGAAGAGCAGGGGAGTTCTGCAGTCCTGACCAAATTTTATCCCTCAACCAACATCAGTAAAAAGAAATGATCTGGTCACTTATCACACTGCTGCTTGTGGGACTGTGCTGTGTGCCGATTGGCTGCCGAGTTTGCCTACTTTGCATCATGGTTTTTTTGGGGGGGGATGTCCTGAGCTCATGAAAGGCACCATATTAATGCAAGTCCTGCCTTTTCAAGGGAAAATGCAATACAAATAATAATGCTGTTTCTGGAAAAAGACAGGTGCAGACTGTATTGCAGAGAAATGCCAAAGGTGATACAGTATTTAGTGTTTTTGCATGTTGCCAGAGGCTTGTGGAGCGTGGCCAAGCTACTTGGAACAGGTGAAAGAGTGAGGTTGAGACTAAGGACTAAGTTAGCTGGAGAATGCTGAAGATGAAAAGGATTGCACAGTGTTTGTGATGTAGGCTAGAAATAAGGAAGTTGTGACCTGATTTTTAGATTGATAGGAAAGTTATCACCGTGCAGAATATTGATACTGCAGCGTGCCATTATGTTTGTACGTCTTTCCGTCCATAAACGTCGCTTCCATTTTCAAAGGTAAAAGACTTTCTTTGCTTTTGAATCTTTTAATCTTCTTGCCCAGTAGTTTTCCAAAAGGGTTGCTCTGACGATTTATTCAGCTTCCTGCAGTTCCCTAATCAATAGCAGGGAGTAAAGAATAAACTCCCGAAATGACTCGATTGAATAAGTTGTAGAAGTTAAAAGGAATTACGAAGGAACTGCTTTTAGTAATTAGGCCGTTAAAAAGACTGATGGTGAACATGTGGGCACTTAGAAAATCCGTGACTGCTGCCCTTTTTTTAGGCGTTTCGAGAGGAAGCGAGCTGAAGCTAGAATTGGAGGTTGCATTGCAAAAGATAGTCTGCAAGATAATGTATCCGTGCTAATGAAATATGAAAATGTTTCTTGTACACAGGGGCGGACGAGGCTGCTCTTACTCACGATCTCCAAAGCCTCGCAACTATTGCAGCTGCCCGTTCATTGGTAGAAGCAGTACCCATGGAAATGGGTGACCCCCATAATGACACAGGCTCAAGCAGATCCTATATAGTTCGAATCCCGCGGGTGCTGAATTTACGGAGGAAGTACTCGTGGAGTCCAAAGGCGGAAACGGTGAGCTTGTTGGCGGATTTCGTTTAAAAAAAGAAAAGCATGACATTATTAGGTCTCGGCTTCATTGGGTTACACTATCCCTCTCCCCCCCCCCCCCCCTACAAAAGGAAGAAACTAACTCGTTGCTCGGTGTGGTTCCACAGCACCGGCAGGCCTCTGGAATCTCCCCCATCTCCGTCTTCCTGCATGAGCCTAGACCATAGGTTATTCCACTGCTGAAGGCAACAAGTCCAACAAATCCAAATGGGCTACATTTTCCAAGGCTCTACGTACAGCACAGACCCACACAGGTGCTGGGTGCATTGGGAAATGGGGCCTCCGACCACTTGCACATCATTCTGTGCGAAGAGCCCGTTCAAATTGAGGGACGAGGCTAATATCAGAGAGTGGACCAAGGCGGTGCCCAATGGTGCCAGCGCGCGCCAGCCCCGATTTTGCCAGGACTGAAGAGTTGGCTTTCCTCTTCTCACCCATGCATGCACGTAAAGCAGCTGCGAATCACAATAATGTGATCCAGAAACACATGTAAAACAATGGTAAATTGGCTGATTTGGGTTACATATAGCATGCGTAGGGACAATTTATTGAAGTACCAATCTCTGACTTGCTTCAGGGACAAGGTGAACAATTGGGTACAAGATAGAATTTAGGCTGGACCTATATTACTGTATTTTATTTATCGGTTGCATGTTAACTTTGTGAGAAAAGAAAGACTTTCATGCAGGATGTTTTTAAATTTGGATTAAAAAATGAAGAAACAGGAAAGCCAGTGGATTATTATGACATTTGCATCCACCTACATAGTGTGAAGTAGATATCTTTACACCAGCGGAAAAAAAGTAAGTGTAGGATGTCGTCAATATAGTAATAACATATCAGTAGCGACCGTAAAATGATTTTAATTTGGAAGGATAACCCTTTCACAGTACGGTTGATTATTTTATATCGATTCTTTACGTTCAAGGTTTGTCCTCTAAAGGCTGCAATTGATGGAATGGACACACAGGAGCTGGAGATGAGAATGAGGCTAGCTGAGCTACAACGTCGCTACAAGGAAAAACAACGAGAACTGGCAAAACTTCAAAGGAGACATGATCATGAGTGGGTGCCTTCACACATCACCCTTTCAAACATGTGATATAGCTGGAATCAGAAGTACAGTTCAGATAGTATAGAACATTGCTCCCAGGGAACTGCTGGCTACACTTTTGAGTGTTTTGACACAGTTTTGTTTTGCCAGTAGTATGAAAGAATAAGATCCTGTTCTGATCAGATTCGTTCTGCTAAAGCGTACTTTCCCCGTAGCTAATTCAACCTTTTTATCTTTCTCCGCTTGACTTTCTCCACCAACCCGCCGCCCCCCCACCGAGTCACCCCCAATTTCCTTCACTGTTGCTCCCAGCTCCGTTGCCCTTTTCATTGCGGGCATCTGAACAGACGGTGCGGCCGGCTCCTGCATGACCTCATTCAGCGATTAGCCAATTGCAGGTGTGCTTGCACCGGGGGCCACATGCAGCACAGTCTGTACAACAGCAACATGGCTGAGGCTCTGATCCAACAACCACAATTTATTCTTCTTCACATAAAAGGGAATTAACTTCACATAAAGGGACAAGAATATGATGAGAGGGCGTGATGCAGTGCAGTTTAAGCAAAAATAGCTGAAAGGTATTGGATGGAATTATCAAAGCAGCCACATCAAATGAGCTGATATCTGCATGTGAGAAATACTTGCTAATTTTATACAAAACGAAGACCGCAGATGAAAAATATTACAACACGACTTAGTTGAAAAAGTACTTAATTGGAATGCTGTCATACATGGAACTTTATCAAATTTTTATGAAACATTTCAGTTTTCCATTTAAGCATGCACCAGTTCAGGGAGTAAGTGTATGATGCTGAGCTCCTCAGAGCAGGAAGATCCAAAGGCGGAGCTGAATTAGCTGCTTTCAGATAAGTGGCAGTGGGCTGTTGCAATTGGTCTCAGTGTCGCCGAGTTCGGGAGGGGAAAGTCAGCAAGGATTCCCACTTTTGATCACTATTATACGTGTGAGCATCAGATGCGAACAGGATCAGGTTCTCCACTGGGACGCCTGAGCCCGGAGCCTGCTGTCACTCACTGTTTCAGCTCATGAAGAAAAAAATGTCAGGCACCTGGACACTTTCATGGAGGACACTGAGCAGCACACCCATTCAGTAGAGGAGGGGAAAACTTCGGAAAACACACTTGCACCATACGAACATATGACAGTGACGGACAGGAAAAGACCCACTGGCCAGTCCCACACAACTGCGATGCCCCGTGCATCACAATATATATACACTCGGCATTGTTTCCCAATTTTCTCTCCTAAAGCCAGTGACTCCTGCTGGGCTACGGTTCCATAGGCACCAATCGTCCTCTGATACCTCTTCCAGGTGGCCATTCTTTACGTGTGAACCGAGACAGTGCAGTTGTAACTGTTTGGCAAGTTCTCTCCGAGAATAAGGTTCATCCGTGTTGTATTCCTTTCTTCACTTCATTACCTCTTTATTAATCGGCATTACAGTAAATACATTTTTCCTCATATTACGTGATAGGCATCTTGGGTTTGATACTAAAGTTGCAAATGACCTTCATACTCATAGGGTTAGATGCATCTTACCTTGTAGTAATTTGAGTATAGAAGATCTGTTATGGTATAATGTTAGCGCAAAATTGCTGGCTCATTGCATGACTTCAAAGTCTCTGGCTTTGTCTCCACCTGCCAACTAAATTTCATGAAGTGATTGCCCTTGAAGCAGAAAACGCACTCGAAATTTGTGAACATTATCTTGAGTGGATTTGAGTTTTGAATTGCAGTCTGGGGAAAAAGGATCACGTTAAAAATATTATACTTATGTCCGTCAAAGTGTACCTAATGCCAGGCATCCCAAGTGGCTGAGGACTTGATGTCATATGGTTGAGTCCCAGGACTATCTTTCACTCTTAACTTGCCTGCTTCAGTTGGGAAAATTTCATCAGCTTTCTCCTCGGCAACTAGCTAAAGCACAGCAAAAATAATGAGGTATTCCATCTCACGGTGAAAAAAAATGGACATAATTCATCTCAACTTACCGAATCATGCCTTTTCCTAGTCAATCACAGTGTAGCATCGTATACAGTGATGGAAAAGGTCACGGCCCAGTCAATCTCACCTTCCGGTTGGAGGATGCTTGGTAGTTGGTAAATGACCTGAAAAAGGGGATGATGGGGAGACACATCAATGAAAACATAAGGTGAAAATCTGGAGATGACAAGTTGATAGCTTTATTTGTATTCCGGTTGATAGGAGAGATGAAAACTCAAGGAGCCCAGCAAGGCGAGGACCTGGGCGACCAAGAAAACGCAAACATCTTTCCACTGTCCTGTCCTCTCTTGGACAGCTTAGTGAACTAGAGAAATGTGACAGCAAAAAAGCAAAGTAAGTGTATTATTTACTGTTTTAAAACTCCTTTTCCATGGTGCATTCAGGGCAATGCCAAGTACTCCAGATCAGGTGAAATTCTGGTCTGTCACGCTGTTTCACTTAGCCGAGAATTGTGGAATATTCTAATCAGATTTAACAAGGAAATTAAGAAAAATAAGAACTCTCTCCTGCTATAATAGGTTTACGGTAAACAAGCAGCACTTGCAGTTCTAGAATATAGCCACCAGAAGCCAGACTTAAATGAAAGCACAAATACAGAGTTCAGTAAATTCGGACTAAATCCATTCAAATACTGATTTCTGTTTAGGACAGCGGTCAGTTCAAACTCCTTACAATCCAACATAATCAACATAATGAATATACCTGAAGCATTTTGGCAAAATACTCGAGGGCTGTTTAGCTCACTAACAGCTAAAGCACATGGTGGCAAGCTGCTTCGGATTTATGTTGCCATTAGAGTCAGCACTAATGTTGGAGATGTGCACCACAAACCGATTTTTTTTTGGGGGGGGCCACGACTGCCTTATCTCATTTCTGTTGCCAGTTTGCCAGAAAGGCAGATGCAATGTAAATGTAATTGACAACAGAGGCAAATTGGAATTGCTTTGGGACACGTCAGGTGGAATTCGTACTCCTGTTGAGCAGAGTTGAGCTGCGTTGGACTGGTGTGCTGGTGTTTTCTGAACTGCTACTGGTTTACAAAGCAAGCTGAAATAAGGATCTAATTAACATAAGGATTTAGACATTTGATATAATTTGTGTTTTCTTTATATTTTATGATGTCAGTATGGTTTTCAGGACATTAGTTTGTTTCCATTAGATCCTCTATTCAAATCGCAAAAGGTTGGAGGTATTTATTTCCAAATCGCATCTTAGCTTACCCATCCTGGAATCCCTACAGTTCCTCCATCATAGCATCGAATTGTTTCTTCATCGATTCCCGGGTTTTTGTCTCCAATTTTCCATCCTGAAGTCTGTTTCCTGTGTTGATCACAATTTTAGAGTCATACAGCACAGAAACAGGCCCTTCTACTGTCACGGATTTTACTGATGTCAGAGAATGTAAACAAATACCAGGAGTAACAATAAAGTTTACTTTTGATCTATGCTGCCAGGCAACAGGGATGTCAGTGCACTGATCCTTCCTGCAGGTCTGGATGAACAAACTGCAGAAGGGCGGAGGTCAACAGTTGTGTAAATGCTACAGACCTTGGTTCTTATCTCAGGCACACCTGGGATGAGAGCTAGAGTTGCTCCTTATACACTGCTGTTAAGGGCTGTTAATTCCAGCATTTTTTTCCTGAAGTTCTCTGAGTTAGCTGCCTCGGCCCTAAGCTCTGGAATTCCCTCCCCAAACCTCTCCGCGTCTCTACCTCTCTTTCCTCCTTTAAGATGCTCCTTAAAACCTACCTCTTTGACCAAGCTGTTTGTCACCTGTCCTAATGTTTCCTTATGTGGCTTGGTGTCAAATTTTGTTTGCTAATCGCTCCTGTGAAGCGCCTTGGGACGTTTTACTACGTTAAAGGTGCTATATAAATACAAGTAGTTGTTGTTGTGTTGAGGTTTACAGATTTTCAGCTCGGACCAAGAGCTGAACCCTCATTTATCTTGTTCAGCAGCAAGGATACCACCTGACTAGAGAAATAACACTAATTTTGCCGCACAGCTTTCCAGTAACTAATCTGAGAGAGAACAGGAGAAAACTTAACCCGCTGCAGGAGAGTGAATTTAAACTGTCCTTGGTGGCGGCTGGTATTTGTATTTGCAGCCCTTGAAGCTGGAAGTCCATTGATCAGGTCATCCCCAAAACACATGATTATTTAACAGCTATGACTTTTATTCCAGCTTGCTGAGAACTACTGATAAATATAATATTACCTGCAGTAATTTTGTCACAAGTTATTGTCATTAATCTCATCGTAATAGCGAATTAATTTTTGCACTTTTGCACCTCTCACTGCGATGGAAGCTTTGAACACACGCAATCTAAAATATGGAGCTTTATTTGAGAACAAATATTTAGAAGCTAAGGTGCTACAAACTTTAAAAAAAAAAGTCTTTCACTCTTTCGGGAGTGAAAGATGTGTCCAGTGTGCTATTGGCACACTCATCACACTGCTAGATAATGCAACTTGGAAACAGTGACCAATCTTGCATAAAGCCCCCAGCACTGCAGAAGATAAAGCCATTGGTTACGCTGTGGTAGTGCTCATTATCACAAGGACTCATTATCATTCATTATCTGCGCAGGGATGGCATTCCCACACTGGAAGACCCTCTGTAATTGGACCTTTTCTGGTACAAATTGCCTCTCTTCCCACCCACCCCCCCACCACCCAGCGGGCTTATTTGCATAATTCCTTAAAGCTAGTCAGTAATGTGATTGGTGTATGCAATGTATCAAACTTACTGATTCAATGAAGGTAGTTCAATTTGTACAAAACGGCCAATCACATTAAAGCTGAACAAATGGTTTAGTTTCCCAGTAGGAGACTTTGTCAAAAGTAATAGTTTAGGGAAAACAAACCTCAGTAAGCATAAGACCACAGAATCTCAGTGACTAATGACTTTTTTTTTATTGTCAATAAATGCAATCTTGCTTGAGATTCTGAAAGAGCTTCCAACAGATAGTGGTTTACAACTCTTGGGATCACTTTGAGATTATTTTCACAATATTTTGAATCAGGAAATTCTGAAACGTCTGTTTGCCAAGTACAAAGGTAATTTTTGACAGTCTCATTGGTGTTCATTACACTTGGTCATAGCCACCTTATTAAAAGATTAGGACCAAAAAGTTGCAGATAATTTTAGTGTTGTACGACATCCAACTCTTAGCTAGGCAACCTCATTTGTTGGGGCTCCTCTTCCGTTGCAGAGCCTTGGTAAGATTGAGCGCAGCATCTGAGATAGGGCTGCAATTTTGTAACGCTATCTTTCTGACCTGTGATCACCATTGGCGAGGCTCCACTTCTGGACCAGAGCCGTGGAAATTTATTCTCCCCAGTTTCAGCTGGCTTGAGTTTCTACTTAGGGTGCATTTTGCAGCCACAGTAAGAAGGGATAGGAAATCAAACTGGTTGGGGAGGGATCCCTTTTCGCAATGCTGGCACACCTACTGGCAGTTCAAACCATGATTATCCGATTGCTGGAATGTCTCGATCTCCCAGGCAACAGAGGTAACATGGATATGATCGGGCTAAATGTAGGGGAAAACATATGGCTACAAAACGGGCAAAAGGATTTCAATATCACATTTTTTTTCAGACTGAATTGAAAAAATATGGCTATGAATGACAGAAATTGTGATTTGCTCCAGTTGTGATCTGGGTCTGATGCGCTTTGGAAAACTGTATCTCAATGAGTTAGAATTCGAAGAAAAGTTTTAACTGACGTAGAATGGGATCAAGTTTTTAAATAAGTTTCCTTAAGTTCATCCCCTTCCCTCCAAGAGCAAGCGAACAAGCCAGGCTGGGTAGCGCAAAACCAGAAAATAACCCCCAAACATGTCAGAAATTGAACTTTTACCTCTCGGATCTGCAGTTGAGTCCAGATCAGGCATGGGAGGTGAAAGTTTTAGCATTCTCTAATGGCTCTTAAGGATGTTAGTGAGCTGGATCTTCAATCAACACGGCCTTAAAGCACAAAACCCACTTCTCGGCAAACGTTTGCCTAGAAATTCCTTTTATGTGAAAGCATGAAAATTGTGCGAACTGGGCAAACATTTGATTAATATGTGGTGGGACGCACTTACGTCTGGTGGACGCACCTTTTGCTTGTTCAGGGTACCGTTGAAGTGGGGCCAGGCAATTTGTGTGCCTGGCCCCTTCTGTGTGGGTATCGGAGAAAGAGGCGAGTGACAGGATGGCACAATCTGCCTTTCTTGCCCCCGCGTGTGCCAGGACCTGATCCCGGCAGACACGGGGCACATTTTACATTTCAGTGGATGGTTTTCCTACAGCAGCGGGTCATAGAGCGATCAATTAAATAGACCTTGTGGCCGACAGAAACACCCAGTTCTACTTAGCATTGAAAATGGTGCTAATGCCCCTGATCCCAGGATTTGGGGCAGGGTCAGGGTTGACGGAGTGCGTGAAAATTCTGCCCTACCCCAGATCTGTCCCCAGGAGGCGGTCACCGAACTTTCTAGGCCTTATAGTTTAAAGTAAAACCTGTTGTGCATTTTATTTTGACTCCAACATTCGGGAATGAATTCGGTTTGATTCAATTCCAGAATTAAAATCATTGTTCTAATAGCCATAGCATTAACTTGCGTGCTCTGTAGGTCAAACCTCTTCAGAGGTGGCCTTACGCTAGTATTTCTCTGAGGTGCGGGATGTGTAAACTCTTGCCTGTCCTTTAGTGTTTCAGGTTTGGCATGTGAGATAGACTAGCAGCACAGCGCTTTTTGGCACCTGCTCATAGGCATTGATGCTCTTTAAGATGATACTAGCTGTGTGGCCTGTAATTTGAATTGTGAGACAATATGTAAAGGGGAGTACCTGTGAACTTTTATCAATCCTGTTACCTGGAGTGAACTCTGGTGTAGTCATGCTGGGTATTAATGTAGAAGTGCTTTATATGACTAATTGAAAACCTTATCTGGATGGCATGGCTATCCTTAACCAACTGAGTGAGTAGCGTGTTTCTGTGTAGCACTTTGCTGTCTTCCCAAAGGAAAGCCTGTCAGGATGAGCAAGCAGCTAGCTACAATAGTCTCCTTTTTGTTGTATTTCAGTAGTAATTTGTATTGGAGGCACAAAGAAGCCTGACCTGGAATATTCTGCCCAACCTGCTAATGGAGTGAACTCCTCGGAGACCTGCTCCAGAAAGTTGTATGATAGAGTAGCCTTTGAACTTTGGCCCCGGCGAGGGGAGATAAGAATAGGAAGTCTGCTTTTGTGAATTCTAGTGGTATAGACTTGGTGAAAACCTAATAATTAAAATGTAATTGATTGCATTCAGTCTGGTGTTTCTGAGCCCTAGTTTATGTGGAGAGCTTGAACCCTTTTGCCCTCAGCAGAAATAAAACTTCCTTCAAAGCAAAAGGTTTTTTTCCCCAACAACAAAAATCTCCCAGTGAGGACAAAGGGTTCACTCTTGCAGCATCTGAATTAGAGCAGTCTAGATGTTAGTTTCAGGTCAGTTTTCAAATGAACATAACCAGTGATATATAACAAGTGATATAATTTACCACCTACTGAGAGGTTATAGTGCTCGGTTGCCTGTTTTTACTTTTTTTTAAATAAATGCTTTAAGACTTTATTGTCCTCCTTATTATCCTTCAGTCTATGACTTAACTTGAACTGGTCAAATTTTGATTCATGTATTTATATTCTCCAAAAAGAACCAAGCAATTTTATAAATGCCAGGCGCTTTTATATTGTTACGATAGCCAAATACTGCGGATGCTGGAAATCAAAGGTCTTCGACCTGAAACGTTAACTCGGTTTCTCTCTCCATGGATGCTGCCTGGCCTGCTGAGTTTTTCCAGCGTTTTCTGCCTTTATATTGTTCTTTGGCCGCCGACTCCTGTAGCATGTTTCAGACGCAAGCAGCCGCCACATCAACATAAACCTGCTGTATTTCTTTAGACCAGCAGCAAGGAAGATCCACACTTCACTGGATGGTTCTTGGCTGTCACCAGTCTTGCTAGAGTTACTGCTGCGGTGACAGTGAAGTGTTCAGGTGGTCACGACATTATCTTGCACAGACGTGTCTATTATCTCCATATTGACACAATGACAAAGTCATTACTCTGGAAATTGGATTGCACGGTGTCTGTTTTTCAGGCAAAAAATGGGCTCTGAAGGGTCCAATACGGCATGTTGTGTGCGCGCGCGCACATTCTGCGCCAGGTATGCGCTGCATGCTCTTCCCGAGTGTAGTCTTACAGAGCGCCCACCTGAAACTGGCGTTATGCCCATTGACTATGCAAATCGGGGGCCTAATCCCTATTTCAGACTCCTTTTCGATATTGGACCGCGACTGGACGCAGCCAGCGCCGAGGTCTTTACTCCAACCACACGGCTCCATCTGCCTACAACATAGTTAATATATCACTCACAGCACCATGATAAATTCCAAATCTTCCACTGGAAAGATTCAAACCATTTCTACATTCCAACATTTTATAACAGCAACACACCCAAAAAAACAGCAACACACCCAAGAACGCAATCGCTTTCGATAAGGATATTATGTAGTAAAAGTTGTTTTTAAATTGAAGGGTATTGAACACTGAGATATAAAGCCTGCCACAAGGTAATTGGCAAAAGAACCAGAGGGGTGGTGAGGAGAATTATTTTTACGTAGTGAGTTGTTATGGAAGGTACTGCCTGAAAGGGTATTGGAAGGAGATTCAATAGTAACTTTCAAAAGGAATTGGATAAATACTTGAAGGACAAAAATGCCGGGGTATGGGGAAAGAATAGGGGAGCGGGACTGATAGGGTGGCTCTTTTAAAGAGCCAGCACAAGCATGATGGGTGGAATGGCCTCCTTCTGTGCTCTATGATTCTATGAAGTGCTCAAATATCATTAACCTTCTTCAGAACCACTACAAAGCAAATACAACAGGGAAGAGTGGACTACACTAATGAGAGAAATAAAATCAACAGACTGATACTGTATCAGTGAACTTACTCAAAATAGAGTTGCCAAATATTCAGTTAGCGACAGAATTGGAGATAATAGTCATAGCAAAAGACTGAAATGATGGCCCAGAAATTGATCTCGCTCTGTTCCCGCGTGGGTAAGCCTTCCCCGCGATGTCTCACCTCGCTTATGCTTTTTCTGATCCAGCTCGCACGAACTTGATGTTCCAGACATCAGCTGTGCTGGGCTTGCGTATCCCAGCGGCGTAGTTAATTCGTGCGAGCTGTGGGATCACGTGACTCAGTTAGAGCCAATGGCAGCACACCATCTTCCATTCATAAGTCTCACAGCATAGCTGTGAGACTTATGAATCTTACACCCCCCCAAAATAACAGCTAAACCTCAATTAAATTTAAAAAAAAAAACCATCACATTAATAAAATAAGTATAGTTAATTAAATTAACCATTTTAAATAAAAAATTAAATTTTTGAAAAAATTTAAAATCTTTTAAAAAGTTATAAAAATAAACTTACCTGTCTTTAAAGTCTATAAAAAAGATATACCTGTAAAAAAAAAATTCAAAAAAATACTTAATTCACTACTTACCTTCTTAAAAGCGGGTCTTACTCCTCCTTTTTACATTTCCAAAATCTTCCCTACTTACCTGCGCGTCCAAAGCATGAAGTGCACAGCGTGCGCGCAGCCTGTAGCGCGCACGCGATGCACTCAAGCCACGCCCCCTTTTCGGAAGAGCAATTGCCGGTTTTCAGCGCATGCGCAGGGCATGCAGAAAACCGGCAATTGGAGTGGGAATACGCGAGAGTATGCAGTGCGTACTCTCGCGTCCCGGGATCAATTTTCGGCCCGATGAAATAATGCATGCGCATGGTTGTGCTGTGCAGATCAAGGTTGAACTTTGGGGGTACAGGAATGGATCATTATTCTGGAGTTCTGCTTGATTACCTTTGGGGATCTGGGAGCAATTTCCTTGAGGAAATTAAATCGGTGGGGTGGAGTCACTCACGATCAGGCACATTGCATGTGATCTGTGCAAGGAAAGGTTTGGCAAGCAAACTGGACTTTTCTCATTCTATGCTTTCTTCTGTTCTTTTCCTTATTGCAAATTTAGTTTATGCAACAGCACAACATCAAGCAACGCCAACTAATGCTAAATACATTTAAGAGTTTGTAGCAGCCTGTAGCTGCAATGGTGAGCACTGGGCTTAAGACCAGAGGGTCAGAAGTTCAAATTCCAGGCTTGCTTGACGTTCTGACCGATTGCCCTGACTTGGTAGTTTTTGCTGATTATTAGCCAGGCCACTAACTTGAATGATGTGCAACAGCAAAGTGGTGCATCTCACCTGACCAGTGCTACCCTCCAAAAGTGTGTCTACTGTAAAATAATCATAAGAGTGTAATAACAGTGGATATCGAGAAAGGTGCTATCCCAGCTAAACAAGTTAGAATGGTGGGGGGTGGGTGCGGGTGGAGGGAGAATGGGGATCTAAAAAGGGGGGAAACAAGTGTTGACACTGGCAAAGGAAGGGAAGTGAGATGATTTTCAGATCAAGCTGATTTCAATTTGCTTCATGTACTCCTTGTCATCAGCACTTCAATTTAGATCAGTGTTCCTGTATCGCGGAAGCAGCAGGGTTTGCATTTGTAGGTAGGAACGATGGGAGGTGTTATCTGAAAGATAATTACTCTGTTGGGATAGATGAAGTCAACACTTCCCTGATTTCTCACATCTGCTGGCATCAAAGTAATTGGAAAGCAAAGTGACAAACCCAGAGAGGGTAGGAAGGGAAGCTTCATGCAGCTCATTTAGGACCAAGTGGGGGAAGGGTGATATATGCATCACAACATACTCCCTTCTGCTGCTGAACACGTATAAAACCCCTCAAGTCATAAAGAATGTCATGTCTCCCCATGGAACTCTATTTTGTAATTGAAGAGACAGGACAGTCAAATCCTATTTGACAAATTTTCTGTTTGACACCAAATATGTGTTCAGTTATCATGACCTAAGCCTTTCACTGGTATTGTAGGAGCCAGGGAGTAGTGACTTGTTTGGATGTGACTTGACCCTTTTTCCGAGTAAGTGTTTTAATGTACTGGCTCCATTTCATGATCTTTGTATGCAGGGCTTTTCAACCTCGAGCATTGCCGTTTTTGCGAAAATAGCTCACATTACTGTACTATCCTCGGACTGTATTTTGTGAAGAATTGAAAAATCTAAAGAAAATAGCGTGTAAATCAGTGCCATTGTGGTAAAAAAAAAAGGGTGTCAGGAACAATTAAAAAGAACTGGGGGGAAACTATTTTCATGGTGGTATAAAACTGTAGGTTTACCCTGATAAATTTTTGTACAGTCAGTCAAGCCTTTTGTCTCCGTGGTGTTTTGTAAACAAAGTATGTATAAATCAGATGTACTTCAACTGAGACTTCAATTCGCAAAATGTGACTAATCACATGTACCAAAAATTAGGTGGACAATAATCCTTAAACTTAACTTCAACATAGCCAAAAGGCAGCACTTTACCAAGAGGTGAATGGGTGTAAAGCTACAGCATCCATGTTGGACCAGGCTTTTGGTCACCTGTATGATCATAGAATCATGCAGCACAGAAGGAGGCCTTTCGACCCATCGTGCCCGTGCCGGCTCTTTGAAAGAGTAGTCCATTCTTTCCCCATAGCCCTGCAATTTTTTTCCCTTCAAGTATTCATTCAATTCCCTTTTGAAAGTTGCTATTGAATCTGCTTCCAACACCTTTTCAGGCAGTGCATTCCAGATCATAACAACTTGCTGTGTAAAAAAAAAAAAACCTCCTCATCTCCCCTCTGGTTCTTTTGACAATTACCTTAAATCTGCGTCCTCTGGTTACCAACCCTCCTGCCAGTGGAAACAGTTTCTCCCTCTTTAC
This sequence comes from Squalus acanthias, assembly GCA_030390025.1. Lineage (NCBI taxonomy): Eukaryota > Metazoa > Chordata > Chondrichthyes > Squaliformes > Squalidae > Squalus > Squalus acanthias. The sequence continues at coordinate 15,841,594 of CM059447.1, read as the reverse complement.
TCAATCAAATCCCCTCATAATTTTGAACACCTCTATTAAATCTCCCCTTAATCTTCTCTGCTCTAAGAAGAACAATCCCAGATACTCTAGTCTCTCCACATAACTGAAGTCCCTCATTCCTTTTCCGCGAGCTGCTGAAAAGTAAAGGTGCCAGAATTACTTTTCATCCCCAGTGAACTTCTGATGGGAGGTAAAATGGCAGGTTCCATATGACCCTCAAAATACCACTGAAAGCGAAACTCTAGGATGTTGCACTGACCTCGAACAATCTTAGGCCAGTTTTATAAATTCAAATGAACTGATTATCATCTCTAATAGCTCGGGTTGATCTAGAAGTGACTCTCATGCTGCACACTCTGTCATCGAAAGATGCTAAATACACAACCCACGGAGGGGTGAGATTACACACAAGTTACTTGTAAGATTTTGTTTCCGTATTGGTTACCTGTAAGCACCTGTGACGATCTGACTAATGCTTGGGTAAGCCAACTGTAGGTTCCATTAGAGCAAAGTTTATGGGCTATCTTTGCTAATGATCCACCAACTTATAAAGTCCATGTTCTACACATAACAGATCAGAATTGTGTCATTATTTCTTGCATTGTAAAATATGTTTAGATTGAATTTGGTCTGAAACATTTTGCTCTGAAGATATGCAGAGTTCATGTCGGTTTCTGACGAATGCTGCACAGTTTCTGAAGATTCTGAGTGTACAATGAATTCAGTGCCATTCATTTTAATATTTAAGGTACTAATCGCAACAATACCTGTGCTAAATCCACTTAAAATCGCATAATACTGAATAAGAAAGCGACAATAAATAATGATGTGAAGCTTAAGGAAGTAAATAATTGGTCAAATTGAGAAATTACGAACACCTTGATTACCATCTTGCTGTAGAAACTGATTTTAACAATGTCTATCCTATACGAATGACAGTTGGGATGATGGTAGCTTATAAAAGTAATGTGGGGTTAAATATGAATCAGTTTCCACATTAGGAGTGTAAAAAAAAATAGAAAACATTAGCATTGGAAGACAGCCACCATACTCAACATCAATACTCCTTTTAGAAGGTTTAGAAATAATTTAGATTGGTTTTTTTTCCTGTATCAGCTTGTTGACATTTTGCCCTCAAGGAGTGAATGCTGATGACCTACCAAAAGAACTAGTTGAAAGGAGTTGCTAAACTGGACTATATGAGAAAATCAAAGTAATAGCAGTAGATAATTTATTAGTCCATGGTGTACTCGTGATCTTAGCATTCCATTTGTGCATTGATTCAGCTTCTGGCTTCGGTTGGTAGCACTCACATCTGTGGGTCAGAGGATACAGGTTCAAGCCCCACTATAGATTTGAGCATATATTCTAGGCTGGCACTTCACTGCAGTACTGAGAAAGTGTTGCACTGTTGGAGGTGTTCTTATTTGGAAGAGATGCTAACCCAAGGCCCTGTTGACTTGCTCAGGTAGACTTGAAGATGCCATGCACTAATTGAAGGAAGAACAGGGAATTCTGCTGGTGCCATGGCCAGATTATTTGGTCATTCATTCCTTTGCTTTTTGTGGCCTTGCTGTGTACAAATTGGCTGCTGGGCACAGGCCATTAGCCAAAGCTTCAGCAGTTACTATGAGCAGCTATGGTTGTAACATAGATTTCACATTGGTCTGGTAACCATGCATCTTTTTTATTTCAATTTTACATATTGCTACATTTTATAATACAAATGCTGTGATATCCCCACTAATCAGACCCCATGGTCACGTCTTGCCCAGCTGTGTGGTACAATATCACTTTTAGTTTAATTACCTGCCACACAAGCAGAAGCTGACTGTCCTCCATGACTACTGGCATGAATAAAGGTGGAACTGGAAAAGATAATGAATCAAGAAGAAGTTTCTATGGAGCACACAGAGGAACACAATCTGGAATATGTTCCAATGCAGTAAAATATCTTGAGGTTGAGGTGGGTTTCATAAACCAGACGAGCTTCCCCGTCACTTTTCTGTGGCATCATCTCAACCCCTCGATGTACGACTGCCTTGTAATCCACTCCAGACTGTGTTATCCCTTAAATACTGCTGTTTCTCTCTCTGTGGACTCTCTCTTTCCCATAAACAGTCTCTGAGCAGTCGCGAGTGGGGGCAGAGGGCAAGACAACTGAGCTGGACACAGTGCAGCTGATGGGAGCTCATTTTCATTTGATTATTTTTATTAATATATTTTAAATATATATTATATATATATATACATATTAATCTCAACATCTGTCAACAATAGTAGTTCCACTCTTTTGCATAAGACGATTAAGAGTTCACAGTGTGTATTTGAATATCAGACTGCTGTGACTCAATCCACTCACAGCCCTGGGGGAATCATGTGACTCGTCTCCTTGGTAACAACACACATTCTGTTCCCTTTAACAATCCCCCCCCTCTGCTCCCCATTGTTTTATTAGCTTGCCTCCAGGTGGGATCTGAGCCTGGAAGGGCACATGACACGTGTTGCCAATGCAGAAAATTTGTCAAAACACTTCTCTTTATGCACCGCACTCTGGACAGGTGTCTTAAGTTTGCGAACTTCTAAAAGTTTTAATTAATGTTTGTAACTATAAATTGTCCCGCATGTTAAATGCAATCATTGAGTAGCCTTATTTACCTGATAATAATCTGACAGCCAGCCTCCCCCTTGCTTTTTTATCTGTTTCATTTCCTGCTTTTTTCTCAGTTCTGACGAAGGGTTTCGACCTGAAACGTTAACTCTGTTTCTCTCTCCACGGATGTTGCCTGGCCTGCTGAGTTTTTCCAGCGTTTTCTGTTGTTGTGCCAGTTATATCTGTTCAGCCTTGTACTCAACAGATAGCGGCCGCTTGTTTACAAACCATTTACAGAAAGTTTCAAGCACAAATCAGTCCTAAATCGTTCATTAAAAGAGAGATTTTCATCGGGGTACAGATCCACGCTGAGTACATTAAAATGCAGTAACTCATGATTTACAGTTGAACAGCAAGTCAATGCATCTTTAACAATCTCAAGTCTAATAGACAGCATATCCTTACATCATGTAAACATTCTATGTACACTTTTTTTGCCCAGCAAGATTTTACTGGCCAGGTTAACATGGAGTGAAAAATCTATAGATCTGTCTGCAGCAGATGTGAATAAGTTGATCCACTACAGATGAAGTGTAGAAAGTTCCCATATCTTTATGTTGATCTGTTTAAAGGACATGCATGTCAGTCAGCTATACTGACTGAGCAAGTCATCCCAATCAGCAGTGAAAACAGGGCGCCTCGAAATAAAATTCTTATATTTCATTGCAGGTAAATTAGGTTGTTGTTATAGGCAACCTGTAGGTAAACTGTAAAACAGTGACTCCATTCTTTGGGGAGGGGGAAAGAAGGTATTTTATTCTCCCCCCCCCCTCCTCCTTTTTCTATTCTCCAAGTCTCCTCATGTAACAAACAAAGAGTATGCCTCCCGCAAGGCAGGTACACAGATATGGGCCAGGGTAACTCCCCTCCTCCAATTTTGCACCACTCCCTGTGAGGGCGCATCTGGCCTCCACGTAGCACTTTAATGTGGTGGTGGTGGCGGCGCTGAGATTAAGAATTCATCCTGTGGGGAATCCTAAATACGAACCCACATATTACTCAGCGTCACAAATCCCAGTGCACAGTGACATCAAGCATATAGCACCATCACTCCACCCAGCCATATATCCCGACGGGTGGCTTTTCAAACCGTGACAGGTAATCTGGGAGTTAAGAGTAACTAAAAGAAAAGAATTTCAGGTGGTTTGTAATGAACTTAACTTTCCGACACACTGTTAGGTGTGGGTCTGCTCTTCAAGAGAGTATACTGAAAAATTGAATGAGCCTGTCTTGGCTCCCATCTTTAGCGAAGCATTTATCTTACCTTGCCCCTCCCTGATCCAAGTGTAATCTCTAATCATTTGTTTTCAGTATTCTGGCATCTGCTGAAGTGAATCTGGGGCCCACAATCTTAAGCAATTAAATATCTGATTTCATTTGGTAGTGACACAGTGATAACATCTCCATTTGACTGTTGGCACAGCTTTGCCTTATGTAATCCAAAAGCATGGAGTGTGATGCCAAATAATGAAAGTTAAGATCATTTGCAGCTATATACTGTAGAAGCCATAAGCAATGTGAATAGAAGATGAACGCTGTTAGTTGTACAGTAATCTGAAAGGTTTACCGACCATTTTGTACACATGCCAGTAATCTGAAATAAGGAGCATCTCTATTCTTGTCAAATGGCTGGATTGTCATTTCTTAAGGTTTCCAAACAAGATCTGAAGAGGCAGAATTAGTGAAATAATGTCATTTTAATTTCTGGACTGAAAAAAATTGAAGTTTCTAAAATATTGATTGCATGTGTGAAACCTCATGGCAATCGTTCCACTGTAGCAAGAACGTCCCTGTCAGCTGCTCATGGCAGACATGGAAATGGAGTTTTTGGAGCAGTTTCTGGTTGTCCCAGAATTGAGCCTCTTCAAAAGGGTGATGATACCACTTTAATGTAAAACAAAATTCACGGTTGTTTCAGCATGTTATAAGAAATGTTGTAGCTGTTGGTTTTAGTGCAGTAAAAGCAGTGAAATTGATGAAAACTGTGAGGAAGAGCTGAAATCCCTTTAAATTTAATCTACGCCATGTATTTGTACACCTGGCTAGTGGGATCCACATTCAAGTCCACAGGATTTTTGCCCAAGCCCTTTCTGGACAGTCTGCTCCATTTAAACACGGAGTGCAGCTTTTCACTTGTGAGTAATGTTTTTTGAGTCCATAAAACACTTAGACAACTGATAACTGGTCCCCATTCTCACTGCTGCACGAATCAGTTAACAATCCATCTAATTAGGTCAACTCAACATCCCATTACTCATGGCATAGACCAGATAGCCAATATAAATGATGTGCATCTCCAGTTTATAATTGCCATATTGTAAATATAACACAGAAATTTGAAATAAATTAGGGTTTATTCTACAGCATCATTTGTGCATGGTTTAGATAAGAGTCTGAAGTTGAGCAGTTAGCAATACGCCTTGGAGGATAGCACAGTTTAGAGCTGCTTATTTTCAAAGAGTGAGACTGGGAAGAATAAACTATTCTTAAACAAAATCTTCACTCAGAATAAATAAAACTTGACAAGATACAAGGGTTACACTGCAGTTTCTTGCCCCTTAAACTTTCTCTTTTTGTTGTGCTAACCGTATGCAGTTTATTCTGTAGAGTTAGTGCTCCCGTAGTTGAATAGGGGTCTCCTTCCCTCTGCCCCCTCCCCACCCCCTTGATACATGCATGAGCAACTTAGGACATTGGTGACACTTGGCTCTGAGGTCAGGAAAGGGCAGCAGGTCTTAAGGTCAGCATGAAAGCAGTCATGTGAGATTTGCTAACAGAACCAATGCTGACTGTGCAATTTAATCCCAGGATCATGACCCAGTTCGTTCAGAATCAGATTACAGGCCGCTCATGCACTAAATTAAATAAATAAAAGTTAAAATTATAGAGACAGTTTCTCTTTTGTTGGTCTGAGCTGGGATTTAATTAAGCAATAATTTGCCCTAAAGAGTAGTAGGTTACGTCTGATTGAGAGAAGGGCTCAGAAAATTGAACCTCCAGTCAAGGAGAGAGTTTACCAGTTCTGTTGATAACGCAACTGCGAGTTTAAAATAACGGAGCATATTGTTATTTAACCGTCCTTTGCAGCATATTCGATCCTTTCCACGTCATATAATTATGAACTCCGATGTTACCCCTGCACTTGAAAAACTGCCACTTGCAAAACTGCTTCCATTGACTGGAGGAGGTGAGCCGACTCGGATTCAGCTCAGTATATATTTGATCTATTTCTCAAATGTCTGCGCAGTGTAATTACCACAGGTACGATGCTGTGGGTGGTACCTGCTTATGGGGCTGGCAGCCCAAGTTATACTGACCGCTCTAAACCATCCTCTGGTCATGAAACATGAAGCACAGAGCTCCATTACCCAGCATCCAAATGCCAATTACATTTTGCTACTAAACAGCAGCAACTTAGTTGGCTGTTTGTTACCAACAAGAAGATTAACAATTTTTTTTTAAAAGCTGATAGCGTTTTAAAGCTCACTTGATACCGGATTTGTAGCAGACTTACATTCTTAGGGTGGTCTCACACTCTCTGCCTAACTTTGATTGGAGTTACACTGTACACATCGCATCGCCACAAAGCCAACACAGTTGTGCATCAGCACAAAACGTGTGGTAGAATTGTCTTTACAACCCCTTCCGAAAGCATTCCATACTTTTTTTTTTGAAAAGACAAGCTAAATTTATACACGATATTTAAAGCTATCACCTGAAATAGGAGCTCCTCGTGCTGTCACTGTTAACTGAATTAGGAACACAAAAACTTTTATTTATATGATTTACTTGGAACCAGTGGACAATTTTGGAGCACAGGAGGATCTGCATGTCGTAGGCCTGCAGGTAAAACAAGAGCCTGTAAACAAGGGCATTTAAAATGTGGGTCGTGCACAAGGCTTTTTTTCGCACTATTCCCAGCACAGATAGCTTTCCCCACAGCAATAATATCTGGGTGTTGTGGGGCCCAGGTGAAACACCCACCGATTGCAGCACCTGAAGAAAGGCCTTTCCCTCCCCATTACCCAATGATTTAGCTTTGCTTTACTGTTTTCTTACTCCTGTGTGATCACTGACATTTCCAATCTGTGTATTAACCTTGCTACGAAAATGCACAAAAAACAGATGCAACTGAACAGGAGTTTTAACAAAATTATGAGGCAAATAGCAAACAGATGGAAAGTTGAAACGCAACATCAAAATAACAAGAGGTCACGTTTCAGTTCCTTGACCTTACCTACCCAAATCTTGAAAAAGTCGATTTTTTTTTGTGTGTTGGCTGCTATCCTATATGAGATTGTTCTGATAGAATCCAGATGAGATCATGCAGCTATGGTTTCACTGCAAAGCAACAAATCTCAGATTCCACCAGCAAAGCTGAGGATCCTTCACAGGCTGTCAGTGTGAGGAAACCGTTACTGAGGATGAACCACCAGCTCAGATTTGACTTTACTGATTATATACTCTGACCGCATCGCCTCCGAACATAAGATTAAAATTGTTCACATTCTCAAAAGTCCTACGCGCAAGGCTTTACAACGGATTCACAGCAAAAATGTTAGTGCAAGTCACCATAGTTATTTCCTCTGATCTTGCAAACCTATTGTCACTTTCTGCTTCAAAGAAAACTGCAACACATGCATCAGGATGGTAATTTAATACTGCTTGGTGCATGAACTGACTCAAGAGCAGAGGTGAGTGCAAATGCTGAGAGAGCATTTTTGGTCATCATAATTAATCTGACCCTGAATTGAATATGTTCTTTCAGTGTAAAGGGGACTGAAATGTGTGGAAAGTGGAGTTCTTACCATCTGTTCTGCACATTTTGCTCATTGTCTTCTAATATCCATCACCGTACTTTTGTAAAATAGAGGTTTGGGGGGTGGGCAGAAAAAAAATCAATGAAAAATATACCTGATTCTCGGAAAGTAGCAAATTCCTCAGAGTTAATGTCCCAGTGGTCAATTAGAAACTTAATGCTAAATGGCTCGGTGTAGAAATCTATCTATTGAACTGTTCAAAAGCAGCAGTGAATAGTCTAATGGTAATCTAGTCTAATTAGTGATTCAGAGATGACCACATCAAGCTGGGTCCTCGCTCAACAAGACCAAGCTGGCCCTGTCAGGATGTGATTGTTACAGTCTTAGACAATGCAGTGCACTGAAGGCGGCCTTTGCTTTGTTTATTTCTAGATCCATCAGGACTGGCCTGAGCCTTCTCTGTGAGGAACTGAGGAATGAAGGGGAGCCCAAGAAGAAGAAGTGCAAACTTTCTGGGAGGGAAAGCAAAGGACAGGAATATGGTGGCAATAAGACGGGGTCAGAGGTCAGTAAATGTTTCTTTATTTGTGTGTAAAAAAAAAAGCGTGTCTAGTGCGTGGACTAGGCTCTTATGACAGCTCAGTTTATAAAGAAACTTGTGTGGATCTGAACCATACTGACCAGAAGTTCTCCTCCAGCTTCACTCCCAAGGCTGTGCTGAGTTCGCTGATCTCAGCTCGTAGCTGGTGATCGAGGTGCGACAATGAGGCTCAGCACCCTCCGCTAGGGAGGGAGAAATCAGCCAGCGAATCCAATCATGATCAATATCCCGTGACTCCTACTAGGAAGTACATGCTTGTGGATATCAGGCGAAGACTGGATTGGGCTTGGCATTGATGTCCCGCCCCCCACCCCGCCCAAATGACGATTGTCATGTCTACCAATCGTCCCTGTCCAGGTGGATACATAATCACTTGGGCAAGATACTGGAGGGCAGGACAACACCCATGGTGCTTCCTACATTACAACAGTGACTACACTTCAAAAGTACTTAATTGTCTGTAAAGCGCTTTTGGACGCCCGGAGGTCAAGAAAGGTGCTATATAAATGCAAGTCTTTCTTTCAAGAGTCGACGCTTTCAGGGGAAGAGGGGAGAATATTAGAGGAAAAACTATTTTACTGCAACTGTAAATCCTTCTGTTGAGATTTTAAGAAATTTTACCATACCAAGACAGGGATCTCTTTTTAAAGTTAAAGCAATAGAGTTTGCTGACAAAGCTTGATGCAGAAATAGTGTGTGTTTATTTTTTATTTTATGAATGAAGCTGCAGATTTAAAGACATCATTTACCAAATATGAGCGCTGCAAGCCATACTGAGCAGAGTGCGTCTGAGCGGGTTCACAGGCAGGATACACGATAGCTGTATTAAATGTAAATTGACAAAGCTTGTTGAGGCAACAACACGGTGCAGCAAGTGTGAATGCATCAGGTGGGGAAACCGGATGAAGGTCGGGGGCAGAACGATGACATTTTGGGTTGTTGGATTCCATTTCAGTCTATTGGTTCAACTGAAAATAAGAGTTTTAAAAGACCAGACCCAAAATAAAAAAAGTAAAAATTCTCCTGTTGTTCTTCAGGAATATACAAGCGTGAGTCGCCAAACGATTCGCAGACTATGCTATACCACTTGTATCAATCCTCAAGCTTACGCCCGAGGATCAATTCCAGTATTTTATGTGGTATTAAGGTAGAACTAATCGGTAAACGAATTACATGTGTCTATTTCGTCACCTTTTTTTGGAAAGTGGGCACCTTGCTAGCCTGTTACCAAATACACTGGTCCCTCCCCAGTGTCCAGTAATTTCATTACAATCACCATAAGTGCCTCACAAATCTCTTCCCTAGTCTCTCTCAGTACTCAGGGATGGATGCCATCTATCTCTGGGGATTTATTTCTTTTGAGCGCATTTAGTCTGTCTCAGGACTTCCATCTCATTTATATCAAGAAGTTATTACGAGCATATAAAATTGACAGGCGAGAAAAGTCCAGCTGGTCCATCAAGCCTGCCCCACACCACGATGGCCAGAGCATCATCACCTCTCCCCTCC